>RJWM01004363.1:0-57580 GCA_004363535.1 Dasyprocta punctata | reverse complement strand
TCTTCCAGCCCCAGCTTCTGTAAAACCAGCGTTTTAGCTTCCACGTAAGAACAAGAACACGTCGGTATCAGGTCCCTTCACATTGACGTGGGCGACAGGGTTCACTTCTTTTTTATGGCCAATATCCATCATGTGTGGGAGAAAATAAATGTCACCCTCAGTAGGTGCCGCAGCTGATTCTGTGCCTTAGCCTTTGTGAGTAGTGCTGCTGTACGCATCGCAGTGCAGCTACCTCTCTGATGTACCGGCTTTATCTCCTTTCTGTACACTCAGTAAGGGAATAGCTGGATCATGTACTTCTGACTTTAATGTTTTGAGGAACCTGTGCTATTTTTCAGTGATGTATGCCTTCACCTTTCTCTGCCTCTTAGACAGCATTTTTTAATAATAGCCATTCTGCAGTAGTATCTCATTGTAATTTGCTTTTAATTTCTCTGATGAAAAAATAAGTACAGTTCTTTATTATGCCATTTTCCATTGTTTTTGGATTGTCACAATTTTTAAATATTCTGTTAGAGGTAACCTAGAAATCACATATACTTGATTTCTTAAAGTCTAAAATTAGTAGTTTTACCACTTCTGCTACGACACAGAGATTTTAGAATACATTGACTCCATTTAACTCTTGCCCATCTTTGCTATAATTGCTTCTATTTGTATCACTGTTGCTATGGTTTGAATGTCCCCTCCAAAATTCATGTTGAAATCTAACCGCCTTTGTAGCACTATGAAGAAGTGTGATATTTGGGACATAAAGAAACCGTGAAGGTCGCTGTCACTCATGAAGGAGTGGAGGCTGTTGGAGTTATGTTGGGAGTGGCTCCTCATGACAGGATGGGTTTGGCCCAGGTTTGCTGTCTCCCTTGTGCTCGTTTGCCATTGAGCTGAGTTAGAGGCTGTAAGGAAGCCCTCACCAGAAAGCTCCCAGTCTTGAACTTCCTAACCTCCAGAACCGTGACCCACATGAACTTCAATTCTTTATAATTGACTTAGTTTATAGTGTTTTATAATAAAATGAATGTTTTTTAAAGGTAAAACTGAAGGTTTGCCATATTGTAGATGCAGGTCTTGAGAGTGGAGAGAGGTCAGGGGTGCTGTGGTAGAGCTCATCACTGTCCAGTTCATGTTTCCAGGTGAGCGCTGAGACCTTTCCCTTCTCCGCTCTCTTTTGGTCTCGCAAGGCTGTGTAACTCACTGTGGCTGATGAGCCGTGTAAGGAAGTCCGTGGCTGAAGCCACGTAAAGCCCCTGTATGCTTTGCTGGTTCTGTGGAGGAGACTTGAAAATCTAGAGCCACGTGATCAAACAGCTGGGATGATGCAGTCACCACATGGAACATAACTTCCGGGAGCTGCAGTGAGCTCAGCACAAGGAAGGTAAAGTTCTGGCAAGCCAGCGATCCGGGGTTGTTTCTGCAGCATCAGCCTGTCCTCCTCTGGCCAGACAGGTAAAACTTCGGCCTGAGGAATTGAAGGCTGGTGTCTCCTTGACTGGAATCAGGAGATGTGGGAGCATATGGTCTGAGGTAACCTTTAAAGAGAGATGTTCTCATGGACAGTGGGGTGTCAGTGATTTCTCTTGGCAACCAGTGAATCCACTGGTTGGCTCTGGGTATGCCCCAATGGCCCACCTTGCTGTGGGGAGGGGAGGGCAAGCACTGGAGGGGCATGGTGTCTGGGTCTCTCCAGTCCCTTCCCCCTTCTCTCAC
The DNA here is from genome assembly GCA_004363535.1 of Dasyprocta punctata. Lineage (NCBI taxonomy): Eukaryota > Metazoa > Chordata > Mammalia > Rodentia > Dasyproctidae > Dasyprocta > Dasyprocta punctata. Next base: position 55,873 of record RJWM01004363.1, on the reverse strand, counting down.
TTCTGGTCCCTAGGTCAGTAGCTTGGCTCTAGCCACAGACTCAATCATGATGTGCTGCCTAGCACGGGGCCAATTGAGCATGGCTTGACAACCAAAGTAACCCTGCTCTCCTTTGACGTTGACTTACCTCAGAGATTTGTCACAGTGAGAGCGTGCCACCAGCATACTGTGTAAGACTATACCTCCCAAGTCTTCCACACTTTTTTAGTTGTCTCCGTGGAAATGATTACCTTGGAGACACAGTATGGTGGTTCAGGAACTTGGGGTTAAAACCAGGCTCACTGGTTACAGTGTCCTAGTTTTGCCACTGTATTATTTATTTGTCCTTGAGAAAACTTTTTAACCTTTATGGTGCCCCAGTTTACTCATTTGGAAATGGAGGAAGTACCTATATCAAAGAGTCATTGAATGGCCTGGGGATACAGTTCAGCAGCACAAGCGCCTGCCTGGCAAGTGTGAGGTTGTGAGTTTGATCCTCAGTACAAAAAAAAAAAAAAACCAACAAAAGTCTGTCAAGAATGTGCATGTAGAGTGCTTAGAACAGTGATACCCACTCTGGAGATGTTTGCAGCTGTTACTGTCGTCATCGTCAGCTGAGATGCATACTTTGTGACACCAGACACCTCATTTTGTTTTTCTTTTATTCCCAGAATCTATACCAATGCCTAACACATAATAGTCTTTCAGTAAATTTTTGATAGAAAAGTAGATGTATTGTGTAGCTCACTCTTTGAAGTAATGTCAATACAGAAAAATCCTATTTGTCAAACCTCAAACAAACCTTCATGGTTACAGGTATTGAGTTACAGATTTTTAAGAAGTAGAATAAAGCCAGGCACGGTGGTGCACACCTGCAGTCCCTACCCTCTGAAGGCTGGGGCAGTAGCATCTTAAGTCCAAACCAGGATTTTCACTCTTTTTCTGAAAGGTAGAACTTTGAAAGAAGTCTGTTGGGCTACAGAGAAGCGTTATACGTAGATCTGGGGCAGCATGTTTTTGAGTACATTTTAGACAGATGTTATTTAGCTGTATGTGAATCCCTTAAAGCTTAGATCTGAGTCTCATACTCGATTTGGACTAACCTACTGGAGTCATAATGCAGTGGTTTCTAAAATTAGACAGGAATAAGATTTCTAGTCTATAAATAGCTCTGTGTGCTTTTTGATATCAGAGAGGTATGAGTTACATAAATTATATTAGTGTAAATTGATTCCAGAAGCTAAGTGATTTTAATCTTTTGAAACTCTTTTATTAAATCGAACCAGTTTCTTCTGTGAATGTCTTTTTTCTGTATCGAGTTTGTGTGCCTATCTGTAAATACTCAGTTTAGTTTCTTCCTGTACTCCCCTTTTACCTTTTACTTCCTACTCTTCTGTTGTAACACTTGCTAGGCATAGTAATACCAGATGGAATAGAGAAGTGAGAGCTCAGGTGTCCCTCTTCCCTCTCTTGAAGGAACTGCTTTCAGCTTTTCACTGTAGATATGTTTTCTGTAGGTAACTCTGTGGATTCTGTTTTTCAGATTGAGCAAGTTACCTTCCCATACCAGTTTGTTGAACTGGTGTTGTTTCTCAGTGTATTTCTGTCAAGGTATCTTAATGCAATGTTCTGACAACAGAAGTTGATAACGGGTTTTGTTTGGCATTGGTTTGGAACATATTTTGAACTATTAACCACTTAATAGCTTACTCTGGGCATCACCTGGGCAGCGTGTTTCTTAATGTACTGACTGTCCCAGGCAGTGCTCCAGCTGGTGTCATTTCAACCAGATGATTCTTGTATTGAATAAATTTGATAAAATTGTGGGCTTCTATGTTTCTTGTTATCTTATAAAAATTTTAAAATACACAATTTTAGGTCGTCCTGTAAATACTTGGACTGGTAAGTGGTTGAAACTGGGTTGGGAATAACACACATTTTATTTTAGAAAACATTCTCCCAGCCACCTCTTCTCATCCCAGACCCCACAGCTCTTACGCATTTCTGTGATCTAAGCTGCTACTTCCTCGGCCTTGGGTGCCCTTTACTGCTTCATTCTCTTGATTACCTACCTGTAAATTCCAAACATCATTCAGATGCTTTTTCCTTGCGTACTTTCCTTTCATACACGTTCAGTAAGGTTTTTTCTGTGTTGCCACAGTACGCTGTTCATAATACAATTCACCATAGCTGCATGTGGTGGCTCATGGTCATAATTGTAGCACTCTGAGAGGCTGAAGCAGGAGTATCCCAAGTGTGAGCCCAGCCTGGGCAACTTAGCAAGACCCATCTCAAAAATTAAAACGAGAAGGAAGCTCTGGGGACACAGCTCGGTGTGAAGATACTTTTCCAGTGCCACTTGTGTGTATGTGCATATTTTTTACCTGCGCGGTTATGAATACCATTGTTCAGGTACATAACTGGTGGGTGTTACTGTTCATCCTTCCGCTGTTCTTCTGTAGAAAGTTTGCTTTCCTGCCATCTTGAAGTCTAATCGGCTGTGTGACCTGCGTTGACCAATTCAATGAGTAGAAATGCATGTCTGTACTGTAGTGTGAGTGTAGAATAAACTTTAGTTCCTTCAAATACAGATTTGGGAGTAGTCCGTTCCTGTGGTATGAGCTAAGCTCTTTGGTATTCACTGAATGTGCATCTCCCATCCTGAGGGTGCAAACTGTATTCTAGTCATTTTCATATCCTTACAGCTGTCAGATGAACTCCCTAACGCGTTCTGGGTGGTTACATATTCTTTAGGAAAGTGGCATTATATAGTGCAAATAGCACAGGTTTGGAGGCAGACACGCGCAGGTTAATTTTTTACCTGGTTGCTTAGCAGAGCTTGGAAAATGTGCTTGATGGACTTTTAATCCCATCTTTTTTTTTAAATTTATTTAAGAGAAAAAAGACACACATAAGAAAGACAGAAAGCAAAACAGACAAACAAACGACTAGAGCAAATGCACAACAGTAACATTATAGGTTTACAAAACAGGGTGATAGAAACTTGACAATGGTTGCAAATTGCGTATCGTTACCTTCAAAATGGTTGTTTACATTAACATTTTTGGTTCTCGCAATGATTGGAAGAGAATATTGGAATTAGTGTGAAGAAGCCAAAAATGGAACAGTTCTCTCAATACTCAAAGTAGTCTCCCCAAATAAATAATTATCCTGATGCCTACATAACTTTCAGATATAAATCAAGGGAACGTTGTTTTGTTTAAAACTTTACTATGTCTTGCTGAACATTTCAGGAAATCACATCACCAAAGACAATACCACTCATGTTTGAGTCACCAGAAATACAAGTGGACTGGTTTGTATATCTGTCAAATTAAAAATTACTCTGTAACATCAGACTGTTCTATAACCTGAATTTTCTTCTGTGATAGAAGTACATGTGTTGCTTTATGATTTTCTAATTTCTCCTATAACAGTTAGAAAATTATATTAATGCCTTACAGCTATACATATGAATATATTTTATTTGTAAGTCTTATTTTAAGATTCAATGCAAAATATGTTATAAAAATTAACTTTGTATTATGGTATAGAATAGGTCCAGTGCTTTAAATTAATTACAAACCAGAAAAAAAGGAACATGATCAAACTTTTTTCAGTCCATGGAGACACAAATTATTTTTAAAATCTCTAATAAACCATATTTTATGACTTTGAATCTCCTTTTTTCCTTTATGATCATATGCAGTATCTAAAACTCTGATTTTGTTCCTAATTTAACTTTGTTGTTGTTTCATATGGAGAACAGAAGATAATCTTGTGGGCTTTCCTGATGCTAGTTTATAGCATTTAAATGAATTCTCTAGGGTCTGCGATGAATTGTTTTGGTTTTGATAATCTAAGAGCAGTTTTCATTGCTGAGCATATGATAAGATGTATTTTAGAAACTAAAGTGCAGAACCAGATGACTTTATTCTCGTATGATAGCTATTCACAGTGCTTTGTTTTCAGCAGCAGTGGGATTATGTTGTATCTTGCCATTGCCTTTTTTAGACTATTTTATAGACAAAACTAGAAATACTAGTTATATAAAGCTGTTCTAGCACAGACCGGAAAATAGGTCATTGTGATGGGAGTATACTAAACCACCCAGTGGTTGCTATAGCAATGACCTACTTAAGAAACTATTTCTGTTGATTCATGTTGAAATCATCTTTTGGAGGTGGTGCAGTTTTTTTTTTTTTATAATAGAAATAAGCAGTGATTTCTGGATGGAAAAAATATTTTTAGTGTGTAAAGAAATATATTTTCTCACCTAACACCTCTTCAATTTGTTTTAAAGTGATATGTATTCAGGGTTGTAATCAAATAACATGAGAACTGTGTCAATGTATACAATACAATTATTTGAAGGATTGTAATAAGTTGTACTACTACTTGGCCTATTTAAAATCAATCTGTAGCAGATAGTAGCATTGTTAGCTGAGTCTACAATGGATGTAGTTCCAGAAAACTACATCCATTATATATATGCCAAATGGGAGGTCTGAAAATTATGTCTCACTAAAGTTATTCCCTATATATTTTAATGGAATATGTAAATCATTCATTTCATTCAGTATTGAATGCCTCTTTCATGGCCCGTGCCATTTATGAAGGTTGAAGATGGCATGTTCTCTGGAGCACACTGAATTTGAATACAGAGAGATTTTCCTCTTTTCTTAGCTGAGAGCAAAAGGTGAAGGATGAAATTTTGAATAGTTTTCAAGTAGTGTTTTTCATTTAGCACTGAGAAGAAGTTGTACCTATCCTTGGTTTGATACTTTTATCCTAGGCTATTGGAGATTTTGTAGGGTACTTCCGGGGAAGGATTATAGAGATGAGTGGAGTCAGAGTCTTTTTGTAGATCTACATCTATGTTACCGTTGGTCTTGTTACTGGTTCAGAGTCACATTCAGGTGCAGTTGTATCTTCACAGTGATTCTGTACAGGTGCAGGAACCCAACTCATTGTTTTCTGTTGTTATGCCTGCGTATTTACTCATAGAAATCTATGTGGTCTTTTCAAAAACAAAAATTATTCTTAAGTGAAAATAATGGCAACTGGTGTTTAATCAGTATCTTCCAGGTGCTTGGGATTCTACTAGATGATTTTGAGCTGTTTGTAATCCTTTAAACAGTCATATAAGACAACCTTACTAGGTCATTTTATCCTATTTCTTATCTTTTCAACAAGTTGTAAAAGGCATATGATGAATTTGTTTGCTAGGGCTGGGGATATAGCTCAGTGACACAAGTGCCTGCCTGGCAAGTGTAAGGCCCTGAGTTTGATTCCCAGTACCAAAAAAAAAAAAAAAAAAAAATAGTTTGCTAAACACAGAAGCCAAGACAGGTTAAAAACATTGTGTAACATCGGATACAGTTGTATATGAAGTACAATTTGGTAGTTTCTCCTGGATGAGGTGTGGTATAGTCTTTGACAGTTCGGAGGGTAGACTTTCAGCTGTAAGGCAGAATATTTAGCAAAGTAAGAAGAGGTGGGAGTTGGCAGAGGAATTCCAGGCCCAGGAAACACATAAAACAAATTCCAAGAGACTGAATTTTAGGAAAAAAGTGAAATACTTTGGCTTGGTGGGAGGAATAGGGGCTTAGAAACCTAGGTTAGTGGCCAAGAAACTTAGTTCTTTATTATGTAAGGAGTGAGTTTTAGAAGAGCTTTGTACAGGGAAGCCTGCCTCTGGAAGACTTGGCGTAGTGGGCGAATGGATTACAGTGGACAGAGATTGGTGGTAGGCAGGTCTGTTCTTCTGAGGCACTGCAGTAAATAATGCAAGCAAGAGATAAGAACTAGAATTAGTGTAGCCAGAATAGAAACGGGGTAGAAGGAGGAGCTAAAAAGTAGTGAGTGGCACTTACATAACAGTGCTTACTAAGGACAGACGCTGTTCCAAGGTCTTTGTGTGTTAATGTATTCTGTTCTCACAAAATACTGCTGGGAGGTGAATCCTGTTACTATGCAGTTCTACAGATGAGGAAATTAAATAATACTTTTCAGGATTAGCTGAAAGATGGTACATGTTGTCAGACTTGTTAATCGTAGAATGCCTTCACAGTGGAATGCTGTGAAACTGAAAAGTTATGCCATTGAAAAGATGTTCAGCATGTATTAGTCCAGGTTTACAGTAGAGACTCTTATGTCTCATTTTTGTTCTACTTTGGAGGAATATGTGCCATTATAAATGTTAAAGTTTTTTGAAGTTCGAGAAAAGTTTGTTTTTAACCCCCTTCCCAAGAATAGGTATCATTAATAGCTTGCTACATATCCTTCTGGGTATTTTCCTTTGCATATATAAGCATAAGTAGCTGCAAAGGGCAGTGTTACCATGTTTGCTGCTTACTGATACTTTCTACTTAAAATATTTGAATACAAAGTATAACTGCCTATACTTGAGTCTACTATACCCTGTAATTTTTGTGTGAAATCAGAGATACAAAATGTAGTATCTGTGAAATAAAAAAAAGGAAGAAAATCAGTGTGGAAGAAAACCAATGACACCTGTGGAAGAAACACACCATATTTAAATGCGGCTTCTATTCTGTTTTGCAAAGTGACAAAAATAATTGTTAGCCTGCAAAACTTCATTGTGACACATTACTTCAGTCCATATCGTCCAATGGGACATTTGTTTGGTTAATGGAGCAGAAATTTACTGAAAAGCATTAAGAATGTTTACTTAGCTTGTGAATAAGAAAGGGAAAATAAAGGGCCAACTGTTAGTTAATCCACACTAAATTGTTCATTTTATGAATTAATCGTGTCCTTTTGCTGTTCCCCCCCTTCTTAACTCTCGCACCACATAAAAATATTTCCTGAAAGACTGAGTGTGAAGAGCTCTTACTAGTTACTACTAGGTCTGGTAAAGAAGGTAAAACTATTCGTGCACCAAAAATTTGGTTTATCTTTGTCTTGATTACCTCTCAAGGATTTTAGTTCTGTACTGTTTCAATTTAAGCAAATATAAAATTCTAGCTCATTTAGCTGCTTAATTTTTGATCTAAAAACTCTCTTGCCAAGCAGATATATCAAATTAGATGCTTCCAAACAAACATCACCAGATATGATAAGTTAACCATAGTTGTGGATAATTCTATGAAGCTCAAATGCTTGTGTGATACCATGCATGTGACAGCTGTCTTCGCCCCACTGTATTTGTACATTGGGAGTGGTGGGTTGGGGTGAGGATCAGATGTGAGACAGGAGACAGAAAGAGGATGTGATGAAGTATAAATGTGAAAACAAAAGGGGTTTTCTTCTGTTACTTTGGCAATCCCATGAGGTTTCCTAAATTGAAATAGTGGAATGTCTTTCACATGCTCATGAGAGTACAGTCCAGGCTGCAGAAATGGTGATTTCAGAGGTGTTACATGTCACCAGTAACAGTGTTTGGCGAAAACCAGGAAACATTACGGTGAACTGATGAGATCAGAGTGGGCAAAAAGAATAAAATTAGAATAGTCCTATCCACTAGAACTTTCTGCAGCAGTAGAAATGTGCCGCATCTGTGCTGTCCATACACATGACCGTTGAGGCCTGAAAGGTGGGTAGTGATGGAGGAACTGGATTTTACATTTGAATTGGTATACATGGCTGTGTGTGGCTCTCTGCTTTCTGGAGTGCATCTTCCCTATCCTCTCACCCACCCCTCCTCACAAGTGAGACACAGCTACCCTGCAGTGAACACGTGGCCTGTGGAAAAGGCAGGCACATAGTTGCCCTTTCCTGCAAGAACATAAAAGAAGCAGGAGTAGAGGGGAAGTAGGATGTGTAGTTTCGCTGAGCATCAGAATCTGGATGAAAGAAAACTAAAGCAAGACTCTGTGAGCTTCGGAGCCTCTGGGTCACCGCGGCAGGAGGCTGTTTCCCGGAGAGCCGAGTCTCCCAGAGCCAGTCCTGTGTAGACGTCAGTCTGCAGGCCACGGGAAATCTGTGGGAAAGCGTTGATCGCGGTAGTCAAGTTAATGCTGCATAATGTAGCATCTGTTCATTCCCGTTTAATTAGAAACGTGAAAGTGGGTATTATGATTTCTCTCATAGAAAATTACAGTGCCCCTGTAAAGTGTTTATATTCTTAAATTATTCACTTATCAGAGTCATTAATAGGATATCACTCCCAGGGCCCACCCACTCAAGCTCAGGACTCCGCCCCGAGCGCTGTGGGTAGCCCCCTTTCCATTTTTTCCCAGGTGGTCTTTATATGAAAAGTCATTTTCATACAGGAAATATTTATCATGTCTAAACAATAATATCAATTTGTTCAATTGCTTTGATATTTTTAACATAATTTTTATTTTCACAAATTAAATTTTTGCTAAGATTTTTTTTTCTGTGTGTTTTGTTTTTTGTTTTTTATTGCCGAAGACTAAACCCAGAACCTTTTCACTGAGCTGTATCTCCACTCTGTATTTTTCATTTTGAGACACATTCTCACCAAGTTGCCCAGGATGGGCTTAAGGTTCAGATCTCCCGCCTCAGCCTCCCAGAGCATTGGGATTATAAGCATCCACCATACCCCTAGTTAACAGTCACTTTTATTTAATGAATAGAAGTGATTTATTCAGATCTTCACTAAACATTGAGAAACTTAAACTATCATTTTTGAAAACTTTGTTTCCTAGGAATAGTGGCTTATATATCAGGAAAGGGTAGAAGATAGGATTGGCATCTCAGATTATAGAGTAACCTGATTTTGCAATACTTTATATATCTTTTTAATAATTTTACTATTTTCTGCACCATAGATTTTTGCTTCAGTGTCTTGAGGATCTTGATGCCAATCTACGAAAATTAAATTCTCGCCTGTTTGTGATCCGTGGACAGCCAGCAGATGTGTTTCCCCGGCTTTTCAAGGTAATTTGAAGAAGTAATAATCTTTGTCAAAGAAGATAGTATGTTCAGTAAATAGACTGCTAGTTACTTTATAGGAGCAGCAGCTACTGCTGGTTCCTTCTGTGTCCAGATGGAAATCTTCGTGTAAGCAGGCATTCCTGTGTGTGTTCATCTGTAGCCTGTGTGTTGGGTCTGTTACTGAGCCTCGCTTTGCGCATGCACTTGTGTATCTTAGAGCTTGCTCCACATCGCTTCCTCGGTGTTTCCAGTGGCTCCGAGGTGTTCTGTAGGGCAGATGCACCACCTTTTCTTTAGCTCGTTTTCTGGTGAACACTTTTCCCCCACAGCCGTCCTGTGAATACAGATAATACTGGGGAACCATCAGGCCTACCTGTTCTCATGAGTTCTCAACACGTGCCAGTGTACTTGTGGGATAATTTTTCTTAGAAGAGGGCCTTGTAGCCATTGACATTTTACCAGTAGTACAAAATTGTAGTGTGATAGTTACATTTTTTAACCTGGTAGAATCTTAACAATCTATTGGTGTTCTTTACTACCTTTTTTTCCAGGTAAAAAAAGTTAGACCTTGACAAGATTGTGCTGTTAACTCGGAAAGTGCTCGGACCAGAGATTGATTTTCCTGGCTATCTTTTTCATGTTTTTCCCTTCCTATTTGCTACCATTAGAATTTCTAGAAATGTATCTGCCCTTTTTTTTTTTTTTTTTTTTTTGCATAAGAGTTTCTATTTCTAATAGAGAAGAGAACTGGATCCTTTCCCTGAATAACATCTTCAGTGTAGGAAACAAATAAGTATCCCCAGGCCTTTGTATTTGTCAGTCTCACAGAAGCATTTGCTGTATAGGGTGTGGCTAATGTCACAGTGAGATGTATTCCTTGTTAGAGACTTTACTACTGTAACTGGGGATCTGCTGTGATATAGGGGCATGAAAGAAGTCTGAGAAGAAAGTATATCTGAAAATGTGTGTGCATGCATAATTGCTTCAACCCTGGCTCTCAGTCCATTTGATTAAAATGAATCCTAAGGATCTTATTTGCCATAAAATAACAAAAATTTTATTTACCTGGTTTTGAACAGACTTTTTTCAAACCAGCTTGTCTTTTGTATTTTTTGTGTTAAAATGTCTCCTTACCAAAATAGATCAAACTGCCCAGTGCCCTTAGATATGTCTTGTCTTGGCAGTTTGACAGAGGGATTGGTTTTAACAGGGGCCCTAAAATATAGACTCATGAACACACACTCAGGACACTTATCTTTATTTTTCCTTCCAGTGTGTATATTCATCTACACAAAATGTTACTTAGAAAAATTTCCTTTCAGATTTATTTATTATGTACAGAGCCATAGAGAGAATTAATTCCTTTCTTATTGAATTAATGTTTATTTTTGTTTAGAGACACTAAATACACGTGTTTTTTTTTTTAAACAAAGTCTGAAAAGATGCACAGGTAAAGCAGGCGTCCTGTCACCGCTGCGGGTCTCAGAGCGCGCGGCTTCGGTCAGGGCGTGGCCGACTGCTTCACTGGGCTGCTGCTCTTCAAAATGGTTGTTTACATTAACAGATATAGACAAGTAACATTGATCTAATCATATGAGTATTAACTGATCTTTCTCAATAACTAATACATTCAGCAGTATGTTCCTTTTAGTTACCTTACATATACATATATACAGGTTTATATCTTTTCCTTTTTCCTTCCCTCTTTACCCCTTTTACCTTCCCAATTACTTTTGCTCTTTGAGCAGTTCTTACCCTTACATAGTATTTATTGTAGATTTTGGATCATGTATACTTTTTGAGTTTCTTACACTAGGGAGACAATACGGTATTTACACATGTGGGTTTGATTTATCTCACTTACGAGTATGGTCTCAAGTCATGTCCATTTACTTATTATAAAAGTCTTAGTGCAATCTTTCTTAATAGCTGAGTAGTACTCCACTGTATAAAAATACCACATCTTTTTTATCCATTCTTTGATTGATGGGCACTTGGGTTGTTTCCAAGATCTGGCTATTACAAATTGGGTTGCTATAAACATGGATGCACAAATATCACTGTGGTATGATGTTTTCAATTCTTCTGGGAAAATGACCAGAAGTGGGATAACTGGGTTGAATGGGATCTCTAATCCTAGCTTCTTGAGGAATCTCCATGCTGATTTCCACAGCGGTTGCACCAGTCTGCACTCCCAGCAACAATGGAGAAGAGTTCCTTTTTCCCCACAGCCCCTCCAGCATTTGTTGTTGATTGATTTTTTAATCTTGGCCATTCTTTCTGGGGTGAGATGGAATCTCAGTGTTGTTTTAATTTGCATTTCCCGAATGACCATTGATGTTGAACATTTTTTCATATATTTATTTGCTGTTTGTTTTTCTTTCTCTGAGAAGTGTGTATTCATCTCAGATGCCCATTTTTGGATTGGGTCCTTGAATTTTAGGGGCCTGATTTCTTTTAATTCTTTATATGTTATAGATAGAAGTCCTTTGTCTGATGAACAATTGGCTAAGATATTTTCCCAGTTCGTGAGTTTTCTTTTCACTCTGTTGGAGATTTCTTTTGACATGCAAAAATTTTTTAGTAAGATGAGATCCCAGTTGTTGATTCTGGGAAGTATTTCCCATGCAATTTGATTTTTGTTCATGAACTCTGCGCCTACTCCTATGTCATCAAGATTTTTACCTACTCTGTCTTCTAGTAAGTTTAGTGTCTCTGTTTTAATATTCAGATCTTTGATCCATTTTGACTTTATTTTAGTGCATGGTGATAGATATGGATCTAGTTTTAGTTTACGGCATATAGAAAGCCAGTTTTCCCAGCACCATTTGTTAAAGAGGCTATCTTTCTTCCAGTGTACATGTTTGGCCCCTTTGTCAAAGATGAGGTGGCTAAGTGTGTTTGTAGTTGTGGCTATATCTTCTAATCTATTCCACTGATCCTCAGGTCTGTTTTGATTCCAGTACCATGCTGATTTTATCACAGTAGCTTTGTAGTATAGTTTCAAGTCGGGGATTGTGATGCCTCCTGCCTTACCTTTGTTGCCCAGAATTGCCTTTGCTATTCTAGGTCTTTTCTGGTTCCAGATGAATTTCAGGAATGCTTTCTCTAGCTCTGTGAGGTAGGCAAGTAGTATTTTGATTGGGATTGCATTAAATCTGTATAATAATTTTGGGAGAATGGCCATTTTCACGATGTTTGTTCTTCCTATCCATGAACAGGGAATATCTTTTCATTTTGGGAAATCTTCTTCGATTTTCTTCTTCAGAGTAATGTAATTTTCACTGTATAGATCTTTTACTTCCTTTGTTAGATTGATTCCTAAGTATTTCATTTTTTTGGATGTTATAGTAAAGGGTGTGGTTTCCCTTATTTCTCTGTCAGTGACTTTGTTGTCTGTGTACACGAATGCTATTGATTTTTGAGTGTTGACCTTGTAACCAGCAACATTACTGAATTTGGTTACTACTTTTAGAAGTCTTCTAATGGATTTTTGGGGGTCTTCTAGGTAGACTATCATATCATCTGCAAATAATGATAATTTCACTTCTTCCTTTCCCATTCTTACTCCTTTTATTTCTTTCTCTTGTCTAATTGCTCTGGCTAGTATTTCCAGAACTATATTGAATAGGAGTGGTGATAATGGACATCTTTATCTTGTTCCTGATTTTAGGTTGAAAGTTTTCAGTTTTTCTCCATTTAGTAAGATGTTGGCTATTGGTTTCTGATATGTGGCTTTTATCAGGTTGAGGTAGAGACCATCTATTCCAATTTTCTGTAGGGTTTTTATCATGAGTGGGTGTTGGATTTTGTCAAAAGCTTTTTCTGCATCTATTGAGATGATCATGTGGTTCTTGTCCTTGGCCCTGTTGATATGGTGTATTACATTTATTGATTTGTGTATGTTGAACCATCCCTGCATTCCTGGGATGAATCCCACTTGATCATGGTGTATAATCTTTCTGATAACTTTCTGTATTCTATTTGCCAGTATTTTATTGAGGATTTTTGCATCTATGTTCATTAGGGAGATTGACCTGTAATTTTCTTTTTTGGTTGGGTCTTTCTCTGGTTTTGGTATTAGGGTAATACTTGTTTCCAGAAATGAGTTAGGGAGACTTACTTCCCTTTCAATTTCATTGAAGAGTTTGAGGAGTGTTGGCATTAAGTCTTCCCTAAATTTCTGGTAGAATTCAGTGGTGACTCTATCAGGGCCCGGGCTTTTCTTTGTTGGTAGGGTTCTAATTACATTTTTAATTTCATTAGGTGAAATTGGGTTATTCAGCAGCTTTACGTCTTCTTGATTCAGCTTTGGTAATTCATAGGTTTTTAGGAATCTGTTCATTTCTTCTGTGTTATCGAATCTATGTGAGTAAAGGTTTTCAAAGTAGGTGTTGATGATCTTCTGTATTTCCACAGGGTCTGTAGTGATTTTATCCTTTTCTTATTGCATGAATCTGAGTTTTTTCTTTCCTCTTTTTGATAAGGTTGGCCAGAGGTTTATCAATTTTATTTACCCTTTCAAAGAACCAACTCTTCAATTCATTAATTCTTTGTATTGTTTTCTTAGTTTCAGTTGCATTAATTTCTGCTCTGATGTTGGTAATTTCCTCCCTTCTTTGGGCTTTGGACTTGACTTGCTCTTCTTTGTCTAGAAGTTTGAGGTGCAGCATTAGGTTATTTATGTGTGTTCTTTCCATTTTTCTGATGTGGGAGTTTAGTGCTATAAATTTCCCTCTGAGGACTGCTTTCATTGTGTCCCACAGGTTCCGGTAATTTGTATTTGTATTTTCATTCAATTGTAGATATTGTTTAATTTCTTCTTTAACTTCTTCTGTGACCCATTGGTTATTTAGGAGAGTATTATTTAATTTCCATGTGTTTATGGGGTTCTTGTAGGTTTTTTGGTCATTCATTTCCAATTTTACTGCACTATGGTCAGATAGTATGCATGGAATTATTTCAGTTCCTTTGCATTTACTTAAGCATGTTTTGTGGACCAGTATATGATCTATTTTGGAGAATGACCCATGTGCAGCTGAGAAGAATGTGTATTCTGATGTTGATGGGTGGAATACTCGGTACACATCTACTAGGTCCATTTGTCCACAAGTTTGATTCAGTTCTGTTATTTCTTTGCTGATTTTTTGTTTGGTTGGTCTGTCTCTCTGTGACAGTGGGGTATTAAGGTCCCCTGTTATAACTATATTATTGTTTATTTGGTTTTTCATGTCTATTAAGAATTGTCTTACATAGTTGGGTGCTCCCATGTTTGGTGCATATATATTTATGATTGTAATCTCTTTTGAAGTTTTCCCCTAACAAGTATGTCGTGACCTTCTTTATCTCTTTTGATCATTTTCGGTTTGAAGTTCACATTGTTTGCAAACATAATAGCTACCCCTGCTTTTTTCTGGGTTCCTGTTGCATGGAGTATTGTTTTCCAGCCTTTGATTTTTAGTCTGTGAATTTCCTTTTGAGTTAAATGTGTTTCTTGTACACAGCATATTGTTGGATTTTGTTTCTTAACCCACTCTGCTAGTCTGTTTCTTCTTATTGGTGAGTTGAGACCATTTACACTGATTGATATAACTGGTATGTACTGACTCATCCCTGTTGTGATACCTTTCTGTTGTTGGTTTTCTACATTTTCTGTTTAATTATTTGCCCTGCTTAGTGGTTTCCTTTTGTTGTTGTTCTTAGGATTGTAGCTATCTTTGTCTCTTTGTAGAGTGTCTTTCAGTACTCTTTGTAGTGTTGGTTTGGTGGCCATCAATTTCTTCAGTTGTTCTTTGTCATGGAAGTATCTTATTTCTCCATCAATTTTTAAGGATAGTTTGGCAGGGTACATCAGCCTGGGTTGAAAGTTGTTTTCTTTGAGGATTTGTAATTTTTCACTCCAAGCTCTTCATGACTTAAAAGTTTGTGTTGAGAAGTCTGCTGTGATTCTGATAGGCTTTCCTTCATAGGTGATCTGTTTCTTTTCTCTGACTGCTTTTAGTGTTTTGTTCTTGTGCTGTATTTCTGATACCCTAACTATTATGTGTCTGGGTGAAGATTTATTTTGGTTATGGTTAATTGGGGTTCTGTATGCCTCAGTTATGTGTATATCAGATTCTCTTCCCATGTTTGGAAAGTTTTCTGCTATTATTTCTGTGAATAGTCTTTGCAGGTCATTTGTATTGACCCCTGCTTTTTCATTTATGCCTATTAATCTTATATTATTTCTCTTGGCATCATCTTGTAGCTGTTGAATTGTTGTTTCTTGGTTCCTTACTATTTTTAAGAGATCTTTTCTTTCATGGCCATAAGCTCCCATGCTGTCTTCAGGGTCTGAGATTCTGTCTTCAGCTTCATTCAAGCGGTTTTTCAAACTTTCCATGGAATCTTTCATTTCCTAAATTTCCCTTTGAATCTGTTTCATGCATTCTATTTGTGTCTTACATTATTCATTCAAAGTTTCCATCATTTTCTTAAGTTCTTCTATTTTTTTATCTTGCTCTTCTTTATATACACAAAACATTTCTTTCATAATGATTGTCATTTCATTTTTTAGCTGAGAGATTATTTCTGATTTGGGTTTCTCTATAGTTTATCGAGTTGTTTCTTTACTGCATTTGCTGTCTTTTCAGAAAGTTCAGTTGTGTGACTCCCAGTGTCTTTCCTTTCAGTGTCTGTTGGATTTGTTCTCAGTGGGCTGAGGGATTGAGACTGCCTCTTGGTCTTTTGTTTTGTCATTTTCTTCTGGGATCTGTGTGGCTCTGTGTCCTGTGAGGCTGACCGCGCATTCCCCTGGTGGGTTGAGCTGAGTCGCGGGGCCAGGCAGAGGTGGATCCTCTGCACAGCTAGTGAGGGCGCACTCCTGGAGTGCTGCTGAAGCCTCCACCTTACTGGATGGGGGCGGGGACCTCCCTGTCCCAGGCAGCTAGGCGGCGCATACCCCGGACTGTGGCATCACCCGGACCCTGAGTCTGGCTGCAAGGAGTTCAGAGGCCTTGGAGTCTATATGTACATTTTTAAGACTTCTAATTATATCCAAGAAATGGACATGTGCCTGAAATCATCATAGATGAGCACAGCAAAGCATGATAAAATATTTTGTTGAAAGCCAAGTAATAAAAGAACTATAAGCCACTAACATTTCACCATTTCATTGATGTTGCACTTGTTCAGTCATTCGGACCTTGCTTTAGTACTGCACAGCACACACGTGTGAGAAGTCGTGCAGCAGGCGGTGACTGCCTGCCTGTCTGCCTGTGTGCCGTGCGCGCGGCAGCGTCTGAGGGCTGGGGAGAGGACACTGAGCGCCAGGCAGCACCTACCTGCCTTTGTAGAATTCGCACAGTCGTGGAAGTAGGTAGATCATAAACGAATCGGGGAAGGTGGGAAGGCAGGCTAAGCGGTGCTGTAGAGAAAGGGAAAGTGTGTGAGACAGTGAGTGCGGGGCCGCACCGGGCGGTTACTCTGTGAACTCACTGGAGGCCTCCCTGGGGATGCGGGTGCCACAGCAAGCAAGCAGGGGCTGGCCAGGCCCTTGTCTGAGGTGTGGTGTGGCTGGTCCCTCCAAAGGTAGAGTTTATTTCCCCACCTATGGAATCTGGCTTATCTCTATAACTTGCTTTGAGCAAGTGTCAAAGAAAACATTGTTCAAGTTCCACATGGTAGGCCCCCCTCAAGTAACCTCACAACTTCTGCCTTCCCGTGGAAGGTCGGTGCTCCTTCTATTATGTAGCCATGGGAAGGGTGAAGCACCTGAAGGGAGCAGGGGTGTGCACAGGAGTATCAGTCAGATTGGTGTCTGTGGGACATTAAAGTCAGGAACTGCAGCCCACGTACTGGTTTCTAGTGCACAGGAAGCATTCATCAAGAAAGACCACACACAGTTAACTGCAAAGACTGAACTCTCATAAATTACCTGACTTCAACAGAATTAAACTAAAAATGAGTAACAACAGCAGATATTTACAACTGAATGATAAAAACCATTTTGAGGGAACATCCCTTATTTAGTTTATAGGATTGGGGAATTACATTGTGTTATGACATAGTCAGTTAAATAATGTTAGAGTTACAGGTTAGTTTTATTTCTGAGATCACTCAGAGTAGGTTTTAGAATTTTAAAAGCCTCTTAATTCATTTAAGCCTTGCTCTCATTTAAAATCACATGTACAGAACTTTATTACTATTGCCCCTGACATTCAATAAGTAATTGCTATTATTATTACTATCTCCAGATTTTTACAGATAACATCTTTTAACCAGAAATAAAATATTTATGCATAGCACCTCAGCAAAGTGGGTGATACCGTGTCTACTGTCAAAGTCGTGTTGAAGAGCATCAGTAGAATCAGGAGACATACATGCAGGTGCCATGGCTGTCTGACTGCGAGCAAATCCCTCATTCTTTAAAAATAATCTGATCTGCAAAGTGAGGAGCACATTTAAGAAGCCAGATTCTGTCTGAGTTGTGTTTTGAGGATGGGGTGAGATATCACAGTTATAAGGAATTTGAAAAAGTACAGTGCTACCCAAACACATTTAGTGTAAGAGCTAGTTTTAAGCATATTTCTTTTTTTTTAACTTTAAAAATGAAAAAAATAACAATGATACAGAATATCAAAACAAACGGAGATTGTTCAGATTACGAGATATAGGCATGAAAATGATGCAGTTGAACAATGAAAACACAAACTGTTCTTTTTGATGAACAGATCAGTAGTATAGTTATCTATCTTGTGTGTGTGTTTGTAAAATCTTCTTTTCTCTTTTCCCCTTTCCCAGTTGTTCTTTCCTTTTGAGCAGTTTCTTACCCTTTCACTCTCACAATATCTGTCGTACATTTTGTATCTTTTTTACTCTTTCAGGTTTTTACACTAGGGAGACAACATGATACTTACACATGCAAGTTTGATTTATTTCACTTATGAGTGTGGTCTCAGGTTGTATCCATTTGCCTATAAAAGCGTCAAGTTTATTTTTCTTTATAGCTGAGTAATACTCCATTGTTTAAAAATACCACATCTTTTTTATCCATTCCACAGCTGATGGGCATTTGGGTTGTTTCCTAGATCTAGCTATTACAAATTGTGCTGCTATAAATATGGGTGCACATACATCACTGTGGTATAATGTTTTCAGTTCTTCTGGGGAAATGCCTAGAAGAGGAATAGCTGGATTGAATGGGACCTCCAATCCTAGTTTTGTGAGGAATCGCCACACTGATTTCCACAGTGGTTGTACCAGTCTACACTCCTACACTCAGGGCTCCTTCTGAAGGGTCTTTGAATCTGGGGACCTGAATTTTTCACTTCTTTATATGGTCTAGATACAAGTCCTTTGTCTGACAATTGGCTAAAATTTTTCCCATTCTGTGGGTTTTCTTTTCACTCTGTTGGTGATTTCTTTTGATGTGCAAATTAAGCATATTTCTTGATTGGTTAGTACTTAGCTAAATGCCTTGAATCTATGAGAATAGATTTGTGATTTATGTTTCTTTATCTGATACATAGTACTGTTTTCTTGCTGAATACTTGAAGTTTGATATATATGTTACCCTTTGGTATGTAGATTTTGAACTTTTCACTTACTGTTCTCTAGAAAAAAATAATCATAGAGCTGATACACACTGTTGGTCCTCTCGCTTGTTTAGGAGTGGAATATTACTAAGCTTTCAATTGAGTATGACTCAGAGCCCTTTGGAAAGGAACGGGACGCAGCTATTAAGAAACTGGCTACAGAAGCTGGAGTAGAAGTCATTGTACGAATTTCACATACGTTATATGACCTAGACAAGTAAGGTTTGCTTTTGGTCTTGCCTTGTTTGGTTTTGTTGTACTAGGGGTTGGCCCTAGGTCCTTTACACTAAGCTACATCCCCAGCCCATTTTTTTATTTTTCATGTTTTATTTTATTTATTTATTTATTTATTTTGGTACTGGAGATTGAACTTATGACCTCACTCTTGCCAGGCAGGCACTTACCCTGCTGAGCTAAATCCTCAGTCCTAAATTGTTTTTTAAAAAGTCACTTATTTAAATTTGTTTTAGTCCATGTTTGCAGTGGGGAATTGGTCCGTGTACACAACACATCTCACTCTTTTTTTGTCTCTCTCTCCCTTCCCTTGTTTTGTTTTTTTTTTTTTTTTTTTTTTTTTTTTTTTTTTTTTTTTTTTTTTTTTTTTTTTTTTTTTTTTTTTTTTTTTTTTTTTTTTTTGGCCAGCATCAGATTGATCTTACTGTTTTTATTTTGAGACAAGGTCTCACTGAGTTGCTAAGTTGCTTGGTCTAGGCTTGAACTTGATTACTTTTTGGTGTGATTATCAGCATAGTTTAGGTTGTATCAATGATTGAGAGACTGCTTGAGTTGTGTCTTCATGTACTTTTTACATGTTAATATATATTAATTTCTTGTTTCTTTAGGCTAATTTAGCCACTTAACTTTTTTTACTTCTTTTTTTTTTTTCGTCATCGGGGATTGAACTCACAACCTCGCGCCTGCCAGGGCAGGCGCTTAAGGCACTGAGCCAAACTCCCAGCCCTGATTTTTTGAGGCAGGGTCGCACTATGTAGCTCAGGCCGGCCTCGGCCTCGAACTCACAACGCTCCGCCTACCTCAGCCTCCCGAGTGCTGGGATTAAATGTTTTTTCACTTCTAAGTCCTTAATACTGTTTGTTTTAATGGTTCTAGTATTGCATACAGTCTATTTTTGACACCTATCAGAAGTCTAGAAAGTGAAGAGAACGATCTTAAACTTACTAAGTATTGTGAATATATTTTCTACTCATACAAGAAACTAACGTTCCAAGTCTTAAGTGATAGATTTTATTTTCTGATTTTAAGCCTTTTCAGAGCTTATCAACCAAAAGCATTGTCATTTTTCACTAAGTGCATCTTACTCTCCTCGATAGGATCATAGAGCTCAATGGTGGACAGCCGCCTCTAACTTACAAAAGATTTCAGACACTGATCAGCAAAATGGAGCCACTGGAGATTCCAGTAGAGACGATTACTTCCGAAGTGATAGAAAAGTGCGTGACTCCGCTGTCCGATGACCATGATGAGAAATACGGAGTCCCTTCCCTGGAGGAGCTAGGTGGGTGGAGCGGCTGTCCACGTGGGCTCAGCAGCTATCAGTCGTGCGCTGCTTTGAAAATTCCACACCTCTCATTTTGTCAAGTAAAGTAGTTTGCATTAAGAGAGAAAGAAAGGGGTAACGTGAAAAAAAAAAACTCATAAAATAAGTGATAAATCTGTACATTGTTTGTGTAGTCTATAAATATGTGATCTGTTGTTATCACATGAGGATGTACATACATCCTAGAGTGGAGACCACGTCCTTCGCTCTGTAAATGAGGGCCTGTCCAGGCCATCTATTCGTTTTTATTGTTTTCATAATTTTTCAGCAAAGTAATTCGTCCTCCTGATTATTGCAATTAAGTAAGAATTATTTTTGTTTCAGAAGAGTAACATACCCTCTCTTTTCTTCCTTTTTCGTTTCTTCCTTCTTTCCTTCCCCTTCCTCTTTTCTTTCCTTCTTTCCCTCCCTCCCTCCTTCCCTCCTCTCTTTTTCTTCCCCTCTCTCCTTTTCTCCCGTCCTCCCCCCGTCTTCTTTATTCCCTTCCCTCCTGTCCGTCCTCCCAGGTTTTGACACTGACGGCTTACCCTCTGCAGTGTGGCCAGGAGGAGAAACTGAAGCACTTACACGTTTGGAAAGGCATTTGGAAAGAAAAGTATGATGGCACACTCGTGCTCATATTTGTAAATTGACATTTTAAAAATTATTTCACTTTCTTTTAAAAGTTAAAAATAGACGCAAACAAAGAAGGGTTTGAAAGTTGACAGCTGGCTGGCATTTGAATGCCTTTTGTCCCCTTTGGTGTTTCTCCTTTGGCTGCTTCTCTCTCTCAGCCATGGCAGGCGACTGTAACTGCAGTGAGAACAGCACTCTCCCCGGTGTAGAGTGGTGCCCACTGCTCAGGGGCCTGTGCCGAGACCTGTGGGGCCTCAACCCGTGGACAGCCTGGAACCTCAGAGACACTGTGTTTTCCAGTGCGGACTTCTTGTACTGAAGTTTACTTGATAAATTAAACAAAACGAGAGATTACTGTAATAATCAGTGATACTGTAGTAGTGAATAATGATAACAATAAACTGTAATAAAACTTAAAACTCATTATTTTCCATTTAATATTTTCTGGCCACATTTGGCCCTAAGTAACAAAGCCTTGGAAAGCGAAACCGGACAAGGAGGGACTGTCCCCTTTCCCCCAGCGTTGACAAGACACATGGGTGCCTTCAGCCTTGGACTGGGAGTCGGCTTCCTTACATAAGTGTTCGTGAGGGTGGCTAGAAGACGAGAACGCTCACTTTTTAATCTCTCTTTTTTTTTTTTTAATTGAAATGTGAAGTTTATGGCTGGGGTAATAGGTTATTCCCTAAGAACTGAATAATTTTTTTTTTTTTTTTTTTTTTTTTTTTTTTTTTTTGCGGCACCGGGGATTGAATTCACAGCCTTGCGCCTGCCAGGGCAGGCGCTTAAGCCACTGAGCCAAACTCCCGGCCATGGTTTGTTGAGGCAGGGTCGCACTATGTAGCTCAGGTCGGCCTTGCGCCGCGTTGTAGCCCAGGCCGGCCTCGAACTCACAATGCTCCGCCTGCCTCAGCCTCCCGAGTGCTGGGATTAAAGGCGTGCGCCACCACGCCCGGCTAGAACTGAATAACTTAAAAATATGCCAGTTTTGAGTATAGTGATACCTCATATCAAACTCAATTTGTTCCCAGTTCATGTTTGAACACTGAAGAGTTTGAAAACTGAACATAAGTTTTCCCATAAGAAATAATGGGGGCCGAGTATATAACTCAGCGGCACAAGATCCTGCCTGGCAAGTGCAAGGTCCTGAGTTCAATTCCCGGTACCAAAAGAAATAATGGAAAATCAGTAAGTGGTTCTGAGGCCTAAAAATTATACTTACAAATTCATTTTTCTAGGACTTTAATAAATTTTTCAATGATTTCTTTCTTTGGAGCCATGGCTGCAATATTTTATGCAGTAGTAAAGCACAAAAAACGTCCCAGTGACGGATGTTGAACCGACTGACACGTGCGCTGTGTGCTGTCTGGGCGAGAGCCACTCAGACGGAAGTGTCTGTCACCCTCCATGTCCGCGCCAGGGCCTGACCCGTGGCTCCCTCTCAGCCGTGCGGGTGTTCTCACAGTGAACTTTCGGTTTGAATATCGAGCAAAGTTACAAACACTGAGCAGACTTTTTTTGAACTCTGCTGTTTGAGTTTGGAGCCATTCGACAAGCAAGGTGTCACTGCGCTTTTCTCTGTTCTCAGGCGTGGGTGGCAAACTTTGAAAGACCTCGGATGAACGCTAACTCCCTGCTCGCAAGCCCGACTGGGCTCAGCCCTTACCTCCGGTTTGGCTGTTTGTCCTGTCGGCTGTTTTACTTCAAGCTAACAGATCTCTACAAAAAGGTATTATCTAAAATTAGAGCTTGTTTCTCAAAATGCTGTTTTAAAAATTGCTTGTAATAGTTCCTTGCATTTTAATCATAGGTGAAGAAGAACAGTTCTCCTCCCCTTTCTCTGTATGGGCAATTGTTATGGCGCGAATTTTTCTACACAGCGGCAACGAATAACCCTCGCTTTGATAAGATGGAAGGAAACCCTATTTGTGTGCAGATTCCTTGGGACAAGAATCCCGAGGCTTTGGCCAAGTGGGCAGAGGGCCGGACGGGCTTCCCGTGGATTGATGCCATCATGACCCAGCTCCGCCAGGAGGGCTGGATCCACCACCTGGCCAGGCACGCGGTCGCCTGCTTCTTGACACGGGGGGACCTGTGGGTGAGCTGGGAGGAAGGGATGAAGGTAAGCGTTCCGGCCAGCGAGCGGGGTGGAGTTGGGAGGGAGTCGTCCCATGTCTGGTGCTTTAAAGTCCTGGAAGTCGTCTGTTACATATGTTCATTCACAGCCTGGTTGCTTAGTGCTAAGCATGTGATCGCCACACTACTGGCGCACTTTTGGAGAGCAGGGTGCTAAAATCATTACCATTTTAGTGAAAACTGCTTAAATTAATTAACCTGTGGTCATTTCAGTGGTTAAATCTACCTAGCTGTGAAGAGAACTATTAAGTTTTAATATTCTGGGTTTTTTGGAAGCAATATTTGTAGATGACCATTTCCATCACAAAATAAATTCATCCAAGGGTTCTTAGAGTTTCATGTTATAAATTTTAAAATATAAATTCACCTCACTTAAACATCATAGCTTTATAGCAGTACTTCTGTTACACAAAATGAATCATGCTCAGTGTTGTGGCTGTGCTAACAGGATTTATGTGTCTTACCTTTCTGGCTGTGTCATAAAATTTCCCTATCCAAGGACCATTTCTGATCCTGGTGTGTTTTGTTTTGTTTTTTATCTTTCGTATTTCCTAGCCCAGAGTTACACACGAAAATGATGCATAGCACCTAATTCATAAATTAAAGAAAAATCATTTAATTCTGTTTCCCTTTGGATCAAGGAATTTGAGATTAAACCATGCAAGGCAAGCGCATTTCTAAAGTGCACTTGTATTTGGGCTGCGCCCTGTATCTGGGCAGTGTACTGAGCATCTACGGTTTTGTTGGTGATTTGGGGTAGCATTTTGCTTTCTTAAAAGTGATTTATTGCTTTTTCTCTGTCTACAATGTCCTGTTGTCCTTCCGTGATCTTTTGCCCTCCCCTCACAGTAACACTGCAAAGGATGGGAAAGTAAATTCTATTCAGAAAGCTACTGTCGCACCCATCTATTTCTCTCCCTTGAAGAGTTCACCGTAGAACACAATGTACATGAGGAAGCTTTGGGGTGTTTTAATTTTACAGGTCTCTGCTAGATTTTCTTTGCCTGACTTGCTCTACAGTGACTTCAGAAATGCTTGCTTTGAGAATTGTGTGTGTGCAAACTAATTGGTTACTGTTACTTCTGAAGGTATTTGAAGAATTACTGCTTGATGCAGATTGGAGCATAAATGCTGGAAGTTGGATGTGGCTATCTTGTAGCTCCTTTTTCCAACAGTTTTTTCACTGCTATTGCCCTGTTGGTTTTGGTAGGAGAACAGACCCCAATGGAGACTATATCAGGTAAATCAAGGGCGATTGTTACTGCATTTGGGATAGCTAATCCAGGAAGAGCTTTTCGTGTTTAACTAAGGTTAAGTGTCCCCACCCATGATGGGCAGCAGAGACGAGATAGGGAACAGAGCAGTCAATGGTATTCATTTGACTTTGACTTATAGCTAGTGATCTGCTAAAGTTCACCTGTGGTGCATTTTATTAATAATTTTTCTTCCTTCTCCTAAAAGGCGTTATTTGCCTGTCCTGAGAGGCTTCCCTGCAAAATATATCTATGATCCCTGGAATGCACCCGAAGGCATCCAGAAAGTAGCCAAGTGTTTGATTGGAGTGAATTACCCCAAGCCGATGGTGAACCACGCCGAGGCCAGCCGCCTGAACATCGAGCGGATGAAGCAGCTCTACCAGCAGCTCTCCCGGTACCGGGGGCTAGGTGAGCCGGCCCCGCTGCGCCCGGCCCACCGCAGCTCGCGGTGCCTGTGGTTGGTCCGCACCGTGATCGAGCAGGAAATTCTGTCCCCTCTAGGTCTTCTTGCGTCAGTGCCTTCCAATCCTAATGGCAATGGAGGCCTAATGGGCTACGCTCCGGGAGAAAGTATGCCAGGTGGCAGCAGCAGTGGAAGTAAGTGAAAAGACTTCGCTACACCCATTTGTAGCAGTGTGTTTTTTTATTGTGTGCTGCTGAAGCGAGCACAGGAGTATGTTTTAATTTTTGCCTAGTTTATTTTTTCTGTTATAAGCTGTCTGTTCTTCGCATTATTAGTCATTCAACAAATGCAGAGTAGAAACGTTGTGAAGTAGCACTTTACACCCACGTGGGGTGACCAGTGCCACTGACCACCTGGCTTGATAGGTTTCCGAGACCTGGAGCGTTCAAGGTCGTCACCTGGAAAGGAGCAGGCAGACTGGGGCAGATTGGTCACTCTCTACCCTGTAGAACAGCCAGCATGACAAAGAGAACAGCAGGTGTAGAGATGGATGTGAAAACCCGGACCCTTCCTAGGAGGTGGATGTAAAGTGGTACAGCTGCTTTGGAAAAACAGTGTAGCGGTTTCTGAAAAAGCTTTGTAAACTTCTGCACAGTCCAAGAACTTCCCTTCCTAAGTGTCTGCCCAGAGGGATGAAAACAGATGTCCACACAGGCTCCTAAACGACTGCAGAGCAGCTTCGCTTGTCCTGGTCAGAGTGCGAGGACGCCTCGCGGTGCTAGGGTCTGCGGGCAGCGTGTATGAGAGCCAGCGAGCGTGGCCTTCAGCCACACATGGAGACCACATGCGTGCAGCCGTCCGTGAGGCGCCGCCTTTGAGACGACGTGGCTCAAGGGGAAGAACGGGAAAGGAATGCAGGCGGGCATGAGGGTCTTTCTGGAGTGGTAGAAAATGTTCTGAAACTGGATTATGGTGATGTTCACAGAACTCCGTAAATTGATTTTTAAACATCACTGAGTTATATAGACACTTACAGCAGTTGAGTTTTAGGGCATGTGAACTATACCTCAAAAATTGCTAAAAACAAAACAGGATTATCACTGTAGACAGCTCAGAAAACCAGTAAAGGAGAACAAACACCACAGTCCTAGCTAAAAGGGATGGACAGTCACTGTTAAGTTGGCAGCATAGCTGGGTGTGGTGGTCCACACCTAAAATCCCAGCGCTCAGGGATGCTGAGGCAGGAGGGCAGGGCAAGTTCAAGCCCAGCCTGGGCTCCTTGGGGACTTGCCAAGACCCTGTCACAAAAGCAAAAGCCAAGGGGAAAAACTTGGGAAAGGACTGGAGTCTGCCTCAGTGCAGGGACCCGGCTCTGTCCTAACGCTGAAGGAGCGTTGTCTTCTGTGTGTTTCGTCTCAGTGTCTTCTTCTGGATGTTTCTCTTCCACAGTAATTACCTCGGGGTTTTATTTAAAATACCCTTTTGGTGCTATTGATGATACAACGTGATGAGGGGAAATGATAAGGTGGACTTCTTGTCCTTAGAAAACCGTTACTAAGAAACAAGTACCGTGAGGCGGGGGCCTACCAGGGCCTGAGCCCAGAGGCGCTCACGTGCTCGCAGGCTCTGCCGCTGAGGGGCGTCGTCAGCACTCTTTAACATTTCGAGGCAAGGTCTTGCTAGATTGCCTGGGGTGACCTTGAATCTGTGATCATTCTGCCTCAGCCTCCTGAGTAGCTAAGATTACAGGTATGTGCCACCACACTCACGAAAGAAAAAGTTGTTTTCACTCCACCTTCTATTCCCCCAGTATTTTTTGTTTGTTTTGTTTGTTTTGCTGTGTAGTCCAGGCTGCCCTTGAACTCACTATTAGCCTAGGCTGGCCTGGAACTTGCAGTGGTCCTCCTGCCTCAGCCTCCCAAGTGTTGGGATTAGAGGCATGCGCCACCACGCCTGGCTACATCAGCATTTTAGAAGTAAACTGCAGCAGTGACCCTGAGAGCCCATGAGTGTGCGGGCGTGTGGCGGCTGTGACAGTGGTTACGCAGAACCCCACCCCACAATACTCCTCTGTGGCAGTGGAGTGGCCTCGCTCTGGGAGGAGGCCCAGGCCGTGGTGGGGTGGGGGTGGGGGTCGTGCGTTTTCTGGAGTCGGGAGCTCTAGGCGCCTGCCTGTTGTGTGGCTCTGCAGGAGTAAGATGCCTTTCTAGGAAAACTCCCAGCGTATTGATGAAGCTGGTTAATTTTTCCTGTCCTTTGCAGAGGTAATCATTCCGGTTCTTAGTGCTAGTCTTGTCTGGTTTTTAACGGTCAGGCGTCCTTGTTTAGTGTCTGTGCTGCCGAGGTGAGCACGGCGCCAGCCTGGTTCGTTTCTGAGGTTATTTTGTTTTTGAGCAGTTCTCATTTGTCTCAGCACTGGATTTCATGGAATAGAACTGACCAGCTTGAGAAAAGGAGACCGCTGCAGGACCAGCTGACCTTCCCTTCCTGAGTGGCCTGAGTGCACTGGCGCCCCTGCTGGCCCTGACCCTCCTTTGTGCTTCGCCATTTCCCTCCTGCTCCGGCTGGCCCGCGGGCCCCTTGCAGCAGACCCACATCTTGGCCACTCCTGTCCCCATGCCTGGCATAGTCCTCGCGTAAACAGGCATCTAGCCAGTGTGTGACGGGGCAGTGGCAGGGGTGCGTGTCGGGCTTCTACTGTGGTGCAGCACATGGAACGTCACAGGCGCCATCTCGGCTGTGCCTGAGTGTCCGGTTGGCTGGCGTTGGCCTCGGTATAGACATGGGAGCGAAGGGCTGCCCACTGCCACTGCACAGGTGGCCGCGGTATCCCTGCAGGGGGAGCCAGCTGAGGTCAGGGAAGGCAGGTGCAGCGCCGGCCGTCTCCGCGTCAGCCGTGGCCAGTGCTGGTGTCTCGGCACGATGGTGCTGACCGCTGTGTGACAGCGGGCTGGCGGCTGTGAAGTGCGGTGCCAGCAGTGGCCTCCTGTGCAGTCCATGGGGGGCCACCTTCCTGTGGTGCAAGCCGCCTTGGCGGCCCAGGCCGCCAGGTTCTGAAAGCTCGTGAGCACCTGGAAAGCTGCGTTCTCCGTGCAGGAGGACTGCGTGAGCGTGAGGTAGAAACAGGGGCGTGGTCTCCAGCCGCCCAGGTGCGCTGCTGTCCCCTCGGGCCGCGCCGGCGCCCCGCAGTCCGTCTCTCCTCGAGGTGGGGTTGGCACTGTCGCATTGGTATCCGGCCGCGCTGCTCCTTGTCTGAGGAAAGCCTCTGGGAGAAGTGGGGGAGTCGCAAGGGGCGGAGCCTCCGTGCGGCCCCTTTGACCTCGTGGTCAGGCGTCTAATCGTAGTCACAGGTAGAGACGTGCTTCTTGGAGAACGATCAGCCATTTAGCCTTTGAACTGTCAACATCTCTGCAAACTGAAATTGAAGTTCCTCATTTGGGCTTGTGATTTTTGGCTCATAGGGAGAATTGAAAAAAGGCACATAAATGAATTTAAATACTAAAAATGGGATTTGTAGTCTGAATACTTACATCTCCGATCTGACTAGAGGTCACTTTCCCTCTTGAATGCCGCAGGTTGCGTCCCTGGGAGCAGCGTCTTACACTGTGCGCAGGGAGAAGGCCCGCAGGCTCAGCCGCCCACGCCAGGTAAGGCCGAGGCCCTGGGCGCGCTCTGCCTGCGCGCGGCCCGGTGCTCAGAGACCGTTTCCTGTGTGCAGGGCGCAGCCCCGTGGGCCCCGCGCTGGGCGGTGGGAAGCGGCCCAGTCAGGAGGAGGCCGCGCAGAGCATCAGTCACAAGATCCAGCGGCAGAGCGCTCACTGACCGGTAACTAGCCCAGAGCTGCTCTCCCGCCGTGGAGAGCGCATCCTTAAGGTGGATAACTTCCGGGAGGGAGCTCCTCTGCCTTCACCCCAGACAGTCCTGAGGCAGTAGTTTTTAGTGATTATCACGAAGTCAGTTAATTATGGAACCAAAGGGTGAATTGTATTGGGCAAAGTGCTGTGGCCAGTGATCTTTAAATCTGAAGTGCTTAGAAAAAGAACTTTTCATTTCCTTACTGTGTGACTGAGTTGAAGTCGCTTAACGTGGCCTCTTCTTTGAATACATTAACATTGTCCCTTTATGAACTTTCCGCCAAATTTTGCCTTTTAAATACACATTCCTAGCCAGGCATGATGGCACATAGAATCCCAGCACTCGGGAGGCTGAGGCAGGAGGATCATTTCGAGTTCAGGACCAATCTGGGCTAAAAGGTGAGCTCAAGGCCAGCCTGAACTGTATAGTGAGACCCTGTCTCAAAAAGACAAAAATAAATACATATATACACGTTTCTTTTATCTGTGTGCTGCTTCTAAAATCTAAATTCTTTCCATTTGAATTTTTTTTTTTTTCTTTTTTTTTTGCGGCACCAGGGATCGAACTCACAGCCTTGCACCCGCCAGACAGGCGCCTAAGCTGCTGAGCCAAACTCCCAGCCCTGGTTTTTTTTTGAAGCAGGGTCGCACTATGTAGCTCAGGCTGGCCTTGCGCTCACGTTGTAGCCCAAGCCGGCCTCGAACTCACAACGCTCCGCCTACCTCAGCGAGTGCTGGGATTAAAGGCGTGTGCCACCACGCCCGGCTACCATGTGAATTTTTCAAATGCTGACTCTGGAAATACTGAAAAGTCATGCCTGCATTCAATTTAATTGGGTTTGGGATACTGTTTTGTGATTTGAATTACTGTGAAAGGTATTTCCATGGTGTATTTACCAGTTTTTAAAGACTTTTTCTTTCTTCAGTTATCTTAAACTGTTTACATTTTTTATGTTAATCTTTTTATGCCAACCTAGTTAGAATACCAATCTCTGAAAGATCAGTAAATACTCATCAGCTGTTATTAATTCTTTGCACTTACACTTTGTCTTTTTCTCCCTAAATCAGAGAACATTCGGAAGGAATACTGTTGCAGCTGAGATTGACGAGAGATCAATGTATTTCAATTAAATTATTTAAAAATATTCTTCATTGATGGAAAGCAGTTACATTTTGAATGCGTTATTTCTAATGACATTTCTGTGGTTTGTAACTTTTTAATGAATTTCACATAGGACAAGTGGTAATTTGTATATAAAGAACTTGGTAAAAGAATTTGCTTAATGTAAATATAGTCACAATTAGTATAGACCCATCAATATATTTTTGATAATTTTTCATGTACGGAAAAATTTAAGTTGCAAAACGATACTATGATATAAAACTCGAACGTTTTGAGAGTCAATGTGGGAAAATAGGAGGTTTTTAGACTTTCTTAAAAGACTTTGTTAAACTTTTAGGACAAAATTTTCTTGACGACATTGTCTGACCTAACTTTGGACTCTTTCATAATAATGTTTTAGAAATATACATAATGAGAATTAGTAGATGTAGACTCTCTTCACACATTGTGCTTTAAATTTCATGTACGCCTAAACTGTGGAAGGATTGTGTGCTAAGTCCCCTTTGTCTCCCTGTTTTTGTTCATTTATAGCTAAAGTGACTTTGTTATTAAAGAATATGCAAATACAGAATATTGTGTGCTTCGTGGTTGCCTTTTGTTTTGGAAAGGGTGAGAATAGTGCTGTACAGGATGTGATTACCGTCACAGAGACGGGTCACCCTTCTGCGTACAAGAGGCTAGCACACACATATTCAGTAAGACAGCGTGGAGGACCAGCTAGATGGCTGACCTTGGAAGAAGAGCATTTATCTCCATCTTGGCTAAACCTGGCCCTGTTTCCATGTGTTGATCTGCACGGATCTGGCGAGGACTTTTCCTTATCCCTGCGATTGGCTTTAAGCAGTGCCAATCACTGACGTGTACTCTTTGAAGCAGCTGACAGGGCCGTGCTGCCCGCCCCTTGGCTCCCACGGGGTGTGTGAGCCGGGCAGGAAGGAGAGCGCGCAGCACACGGTCTGCTGGGAGGGAGCCTGGAGATGGAGGCCGTGACTTCCCGGGGCACAGACAGTCACAGCTGAGAGCTGACACACTACCCAGAACTGCCTCGAACTGTGCTATGCAGATGACTTCTCGGGGCTACCGTCTCCCTGCATACTGCAGAGGTGACCTCGGGCCTCCCCCCAGCCCAGCTCTCGGCCATCACGTACTTCCCGCCCCTCTCACAGTCACTCATCCCCAGGCCACGCCCCTCTTCACAAATTAATGAAACCTGGGTTTGGCCCTGGGTCGAGGCCTTTGTCCCAGGCAGTCATCCCCCCAGCTGGACTTAGGACCCCCTGGGTTCCCCACAACTGTAAATATGCCGTAGTGTCTTTATTTTCGCCTCGGGTTGCACTGGAAACAGTGGGTTGGAATTAACTCACTAGAATTCCAGTAACTTTTCCATGGGCTTACAAATACTAACTTCCTGAAGTGAGGACTAGGAAGGGCTCTCTGTAAGACTATTTTTCAAAATTATCTCCAAGAAAGTTTGACAGCCAAAAGGAGTTTGTCCTACAGTTGGGTTTGCAACTAAGTTGGGCTGTATGGACAGCAGTTAGCAGTGTGGGCTTTGGGCTGGGGATGTAGCTCAGTGGCATAAGCCTGGCTAGTACCAAAAAAAAAAAAAAAAAAGTGTGGGCTTTGGAGTCAGATGCCTGGCTCTGCTACTTAATGACTTAGAGGTCTTAAACACAACCTTGTCTTAGTTACTTTTCTCACTGCTGAGATAAAATACCTGACACAAAGTTAATAAGGGGAAGGTTTATTTTGGCTCACTGTGTATAGGGGTTTCTGTCGTTGGCTGGCTCCAAGGTAGAGTGGCGCAGCCCAGGAGAAACAGGGCAGGCAGAAGGTAAGGAAACGGAAGTGACAGCAGCCCTCTCTCTGTCCCTAATATGCCCTGCAGGCTGACCCCCAGGGAGCGGCACCCTTAATGCCAGCATCGCCAGCCACCTCTGGAAACCCCACCTGTGACTGTGCGGGACTTCCGAGGGGCGTCTAGATTCAGGGGCCTTCGTTTCATCCACCGGACGGCTGCAGGAGACTTCTGGGAACACGGAGCTGGTTCCTACTTCAGTCCGTGTCAGATGCTCAAGTCAGCACCTGGCGTGTTTCGGGTACTGAATGACTGTTAGCTGCTGGGCTGCCAGGCTGTGTGGCCCCTGGACTGTACAGTGCCCAGCCCTGTAGCTGTGTGCCGCCGCCTTGGTTAGCTGCCGTCAACACGACTACTGTTATTACCCCTCACTTGTTCTCTACCAGGCTGGTTCTTACCATTCTGAGTCGTACCCGGGGCTTTTCATTTTCCTGCCTTCAGTAGTATGGTATGCTTATATGAGAATTGTATTTAAAGGTAGCTGAAGGAAAATTTGAGTTGAAAATACAAAAACAAATTTTTAAATGATTGCATTTTATTTTTTTCAGGATAAACATTTCACGTCTTACTCTGTGCACCCGATTTTACTGTGTATAACTAAGCCATAGCCATGGCTTTATCAGTTATTTATCATCACCATCAGGAGAAAGGTTAACCATGTAAGTCAGCATTGTAGTAAAAGCACTCAGCATAGGCTCTGGTACAT
The DNA here is from genome assembly GCA_004363535.1 of Dasyprocta punctata. NCBI lineage: Eukaryota > Metazoa > Chordata > Mammalia > Rodentia > Dasyproctidae > Dasyprocta > Dasyprocta punctata. The sequence goes on along the minus strand of RJWM01004363.1, from coordinate 23,945 downwards.
CACATAGAAGCGGAGTGATTTTGTTTTGCATTTCACGAAATTTTTTCAAAAGCTTTTTCCACATGGTCCGAATTGAGGCCAGAAGGAATCGCTGAACGGGAAAGGGGTATCAGTGCACTTGAATATTACTTACAAACTGGGTGATTTTGTTTCGTTTTCCAAGTACTTGCAGTACATAACGATTACATTCATCGTGGAGAACTGGCACGCGGTCAGCGTTTTCCCAAAGCGTTTTCAGTCTGGTCTAAACTGGTTAGAAGGGATCGCTGTGCGAGGGGGCAGGCGCCCTCTTGCCCTCTCGGTGAGCAGCCACACTGCTGAGGGCGCGAATGCCCCAGCTAGGAGGGCTGCGCTCAGAAATTCTACCAGCGGCCAGGGCGGCTGAGGCCTCTCTCTGCATTTGTTCGGTAAGTTGTACTTAAATTCTTACTACCAACAGCTGGGCTAACTCGGAACCAAGCTTTGGATGAACCTATTCAGAATTCATGTTTTTCTTTTTCTTTTTCCCTTTTTGGTACCGGGGATCAAACGCAAAACCTTGCGCTTTCCAGGCAGGCGCTTACACCACTGAGCTAAATCCGCGGCCCTGAATCGTTTTTCACTTGTGTTAAATTCGTGAGTCTGCTATATAAAAGGCTGTTACTATTTTAATGCACCTCTTACATACTAGAAAACAGTGTCTTCCCCAAATTCAAAACAGGATTATAAACTGTTTTGAAAGAATACGCGTGTAGTGGTCTCTTTCCCTTCTTTCTCCCTCTAAAGCTTTCCCGGGTTTGGTAGTCCTGCAGATGCACTGGCTGAAACACCTGGGATGAAGCCCGCATGAGGGCGCAAGCCTGTAATGCCCGCACTCGACAGGCGGGAGGAGCTCGCAAGTTCAAGGCCAGCCTGGACTCCGCGGTGAGGCCCTATTTCAGCAACGAAACCTGGCGTGGCGTCTGTTTACAGTGTGGGCGTCCGCGTTGTGTCCGCACCATCACCGCGAGACCCAAGGCCACCGCAGCCCTGCGCCCTCCTGCCTCACCCAGCGACGGCGGCTGCAGTTTTGAGCCCTGAGCTTGTGCCCTCCACTGCTTTGTCTCCTCCGATCCCCCTTCCTCACTGCGGATGACACATTTTGGTTAGTTTGCACCCCAGCCTTTGCAATTCAAGGAGAAGCATGCAGCAGACCCATGGGGAAGTCTTTGATATGAGAGGAACTCGGGGTCAGCGGGCTGCAATACAGGGTCGTCCCGCGCTCAGAGCTGCAGTCCGAGGCTCCGTGCGGCCCGCCAAGCTGCGGGGCTCGGCTTTCACCCCAGCGCGCCCACCAGGACCGGCCGCGGCGGGGTAGGCCTGGACGCGGCCGGGGCAGGGCGGGGGTCACCAGCGCTTCAAAGACCTTTGGGGGCCTGAAACGCCCTGCGATTTCTGATGGCTCTGCTTTAAAGTCAGCCGTTTGCAGTAGTGGCTTTTTCTCACGGGCTGGCCAGCGCATGCTGGGAAGTGGGAAGGACAGGCGGGCGAAGGCCAGCGGCGCAGGGGGCAGCCCGGTTTGCTTCCCGCAGCGCCGATTCCCACGCCAACAAGCCCCGCCCCGCCCCGCCCCGCGTGTAACGCCCCCACACGGACCAAGACCACGGGCCACGCCGTGCCACGCCTCCAAAGGCCCCGCCCCCATCTCGGTGATGTAGCCAGTGTCTCGCGTTTTGATTGGCTGCATTGGAAGCACGTGGACGTGCTGTGGGCGGCGCAGTTTCCCGAGCTCTGATTGGCCAAGGATGACGCTGGTTGGGGCTGCTGTGGGAGAAGTCGCGAGTTCTGGCTTTTGGGACCGGACCGGGGTCGCCCCGGGTTGCAGCCGCACGTCGGGGGCGGGGTTTACGGCTCTGTGCCCCACTCCCGGTGACCCGCGGCCGAGTCCGCCCTCCGGGGCCTGCTCAGTCCTTGCGGACGCCGAGGCAGTTTAAGCCCCGCGGTCGCGCGAGTTATAAAAGCAGAGCCGCCCGGAGACGGTGCTGTCCCGACGGCCCGCGGAGCTCGGAAGGCACCCCTGCCTCGGCCTCGCCGGCTGGGCTTCGCGGAGCAGCCCGGGACTGGGAGGGGCCGGGCCGCGGCGGCGGCGCCCCGCTTCCTGCTCCCCGGCGGAGGCCGCCGTGAAGAGCCCGAGTCCCGGCCGGCCGAGTCGCCCTGGCTTCAGCGCTTCGCCGTTTCCCGAGCCGCCCTGCGCCGCGCGCAGCCGCTTCCGGTGAGTGAGCCGAGCTCGGGGTCCGCGCCGGGCCGCCCTGGGCCTGTTCGGCCGTGCGGCGGGAGGAGCCTGGGGGCTCCGTGGCCGTGGGCGGCGCGGGAAGGGGCGCCGGGTCGGCCCAAGGCGGCGGGGAGGGCACGGGGACAGTCGCGCCTCTCGGGTGGGGCGGAGCTGCGGCCGGTGCCGCGGAGGCCCGTGCAGGGGACAGGAGGCCGCCTGGGTCCCGAAGGTCGGGAAAGGTGACCGGGAGGAGCAGGCGCTCAGCCCTGGGGCCTTCGGACGGGGTGGCGGGGGCTCTGGCGGCTTCGTCCCGCGCTGCTGGCCAGGCCGCCGGGAGGGGCCGAGGAGCCCGCAGAGACCACAGGGCCGGAGCCGCAGCTGCTCGGTGCTGCACCCGCGTGGAGGCGATAGAGCAGTGGAGGAGACGGAGATCGCCAGGGGCCCGAGATCAGCCGAGGGCTTCGGCTCTGGGAGGCCGGCAGAGCGGCCCGGCCGGGCGGGAAGCCGGGCCGGAGCCCCCTGTGCATGCGCTCGGCGGAGAGAGCTGGCCAAGTGCCCGGCTCGCCGGAGGAAGCGGGAGGCAGGACCGCCTCGGTCCCCTGGGCCTCGCGGTCGGCCCCCCACCGGGCGGCCCTGGCCGTGGTCCCCGGGAGGGATGCGCAGGACCCCGGCAGGCACCGGCAGGCGCGAGGCAGCCTGGCTTCAGTCAGAGGTTTATATAAAGGCGGTGAGAAAGGAAGTCAGGATGGGGATGAAGCGCGTTGACACAAGGAAAAACGGAAACGGGAAAACGGCCGTGTGAGTCGGAACGGAGCCGGCCCGCTGGAACCTCTCGGAACCCGCCAGCTAGTCTGCAGCGAGCGGCCGTTGGGTTCGGTTGTTTTGGAAACCTGGGGCGTCTCGCGTACTTTTTCCAGCTCCCCTTGTACGCAGCGCGCCCTGTGCACCGCGAACCTGTGTTGCCCCCACTGTGGCTCCCGGAGCAGCACTCGCAGGCTCCGTGGGTTTACCCAGGCGGAGTTCCCTCTGCAGCTCGCGGCCCTTGGGGCGCGCTTCCCGGGGGGCTCCGCCCCTCCGACCTCTCCCCTGCTCATCTGGGCTGGCGGACTTGCCCGGACGGAACGCCCCGCTGGCTCGGGAGGCTGGGCGCGCGCTGTGGGCTGCGGGACGGGGTCTCGGGAGCCTGCATCGCTATTAGGCTGTTCCTCCACTTTTCATCGGAAAGTTGGTGTCTTCTAGAAATGTGTTAAGATTCTTGGTTGTTTTCCTGTTGGCTACCGGTGTGAGGAGGTATCTGAAGAGATGGAAACGCTAAAAGTAAGACCAAAGCTGTGCCTACAGTGACGTTTTTTGTCCCTAGAGGCACTAAAGTGAGCTGTCATTAAATGTCAGTAAATGAAAATGGAAATGTCCGTACTTTTCCCTGTACAGTAAGCATTTATCTGGCGTTTTCATAGAAGACTTGCAGGAAATACACATGAAGGCCGTTTCCACTCCTCCAGTTCATGTCAGTTTAACTCTGGTCCAGTGAGACCCTAAGGAGACAGAGGCAGCCAAGGCTCCACTCATCCCAGGCAGTTCCCACGCGCAGGGTCACAGTGTCAGGCCAAGAGGTGGCCGGCCCAGGACTCCCTGCGCCCCAGTAACACTGGCAGGTGGAACCTGGCATTCACCTAGCTGAGACTTATTTTAATTCTAGGTTCATCATAGCAACACATGTGCACTTGTGTTTATAGCCCTGCAGTTTATAATAGCCAGATCTTGGAAACAACCTAAATGCCCCTCGACTGAGGAATGGACAAAAAAGATGTGGTATTTCTATATAAAGGAATACTACTCAGCTATAAAGAACGATAAACTGGCCACTTTCATACTTACATGGATGAGCCTTGAGAATATTCTTATCAGTGAAATTAGTAAGTCACACATATGTAACCATCATATTGCACTTGTGACAAACTTAAAGAAAAACTATGTTTATGTATATGTATATAAAAATTAGTTAAGATAGTTAAAAAAATTTTGAGAGAAAAGCAGTTTTCACAGGGTCATTTTCAGATTCCATTTTCACTGTGAATTGTTCTTTTAGAAATAATATAGCATCATAACATTTGTATTTCTTGCCAATATTTTTCTAATGTTCTATACATTCTTTTTTGTTATATAATAAAAAAATTTCCGGGTTCATACAAAGGAGCCCCATTCACATAATTTTAATAAAACAAGCATATATTAACTAATTTAAAACAGATTAACCGACCTGAGTGACAGTTATTTAGCAAAAATACTCTGAAATACCAAGTGAGATAACTCCCCTTTCCCAGTGAAAGTATCTGCTAACTATCAGCCGTACACACGAAAGCCATTTTCCAAAGTTGGGCGTGCGAGACGTGTAGGACCGGGAACCTCGTCAGCGCCCCCCAGCTCCGCACCAGGTTCCTGCAGCTCAGAGCCCGCCCGGCGGTGGACAGGCGCCCGAGTTCCAGCTGCTCACACATAGCCTGGCAGATCCTGCCCGAGCTCCAAGGGGCAGAGATGCGCTCGCCAGGTCCGCCCCCGCTGAGAGCCTTTCTCTTGTCTCGCAGCTGTGACACGGGATGACAGGCGTGCTGCGGACGCTGCTGCGAGCGGGGCCCCGCAGGCTGTGCTCCTTCAGGGAGGTGCAGGGGGCGCCCAGATGCACCCCTCCGTCGCCACACTGCGCCGTTGCCACGGATGGCCAGTCCAGGAAGGAGAATGAGAGAACGGTGGAACAGCTCCGCAAGGTTTCGGCTGACGTCGGGAAGATCCGCAGGTGGAAGGGCTGGGTGCTCCTGGAGGAAGCCAGCTACGTGGAGGAGGTGGTGAGTGTCTTGCGAGGCCTGGGTGCCGACGCGGCCGCCGTGGCCAGCGTGCTGGAGCGCTGCCCCGAGGCCGTGCTCTGCAGCCCCGCCGCGGTGGCCGCCCAGAGGGACCTCTGGCAGCTGGTGTGCGGCAGCCAGCGCGAGTTAGCCAGGCTCATAGAGCAGTTTCCCGAGGCCTTCTTCAGTGTGCAGGACCAGGAGAACCTCGGGCTGAACATCCGGCTCTTCCAGGAGCTGGGACTCAGGAATGTGGTGGTCAGCAGACTGCTGACCACTGCATCCAGCGTTTTCCAGCGTCCTGTTGAGAAGAATAAGCAGATGATACGGGTTCTGCAGGAGAGTTACCGGAGCAGAGGCGGGGCTGAGGCCAACGTGAAGGTCTGGCTGCTGAAACTGTTAAGCCAGAATCCATTTATTTTGTTCAATTCTCCTGCCGCCGTGAGGGAAACACTAGAATTTCTCCAGGAGCAGGGTTTCACAGACTCGGAAATTCTTCAACTGCTGTCCAAACTCAAAGGGTTCCTTTTTCAGCTTTGCCCAGGAGGCATACAGAACAGTATTTCCTTCTCGAAAAACGCACTTGAATGCACAGACCATGACCTGCAGCAGTTGGTTTTGAAATGTCCCGCTCTTTTGTATTATTCTGTTCCGGTTTTAGAAGAGCGAATCCAGGGGTTAGTGAAAGAAGGGATTTCCATAGCTCAGATCAGAGAGACGCCAATGGTTCTTGAATTAACACCACAAATAATTCAGTACAGAATAAGGAAACTAAATTCCTTAGGCTACAGAGTAAAGGATGGACATCTAGAAGATCTAAGTGGAACAAAAAGGGAGTTTGAGGCCAAGTTTGGCAAAATTCAAGCCAAAAGAGAAAGACCTTTATTCAACCCTGTGGCACCCTTAACCGCGGAGGAGTGACTGCCTGAGTGACATTACTTCCAGGGACATGGTGACACTGATACAGATTACACACTTCATGCTGCTCACAGACAGCTGTCATTTCAAGGACCTCTTTGGCTTCGAAACATGATTTGTGCTTCATGTGCTATAAATTTTAAATTGCATTTGTTCTAAATAAAGGTAACTTTATCCTTGAACTATGAGCCCTAGAATTTATGTGCTGTTGAACTGGTACATCTGTGTGAAGTCAGTCATCCCTAAGAAGCTGGCTTCACACTGTAGGAGCACTGCCCTCCTTCACTCTGGTGCACACCCGTCTTCCTCCTGCCAGCCTGGAAACCTCACTCCCCTGTGGGCTGAATTTTGCAGTTTATCCTTTCGTGAAACATTAGCAAATCTCTGGTACATTTTTAAAGAAAATCTTGTCTGGTTTTTTGAATAAATATCTTGGAGAATCAAGTATTATCCAAAAAGAATAACCAAGCACTGGCTCCTGGGGTCAGCCTGGGACACCGACCCATTCCCAGAGGAGGAAAGGAGCTGAGCGTGGGGCCCTGGGGCCCTGCCGCAGGTTTAGTTTGATCTGAGTGAATTCTGTTCAAGCCTCATTCATGAGGAGTGTAGGGAAGTCACACTGCTGTTTTACCAAAAACATGGAGTGCAAACAAATTTGAAGCTTTTTATGAAAACTTCCCTGTAAAACTTCTTAATCTGAAATTATCAATTCACATACATTTGCGGTGAGTGCAACCTTTCCTGGGTCTGCCTACCCAGGCAAAGGGATGAGGCTGGGCTGCGCTGCGCTGGAGTGGGAGCATTTCCCAGCTGCCAGCTCTAACTTGTTCCAGGTAAGGCCTGGCTCGCTTTCTGCTGTGAAGTTTGACCTTTCTCACAAATACACAGCCAGACAACTGACACTGAGCGTCTGGCCGAGGTGTGCACGGCGTTGTGAGCACAATGAAGAAATTGGGAAGAATGCAGGTGTGATCCTCCAGCCATTCTTTTTTTTTTTTTCCATTTAAGTATAAAAGTGTCCAGTTTATCGTTCTTGGTAGCTGAGTAGTAGTACATTATATAGGAATACCACATCTTTTTTGGCCATTCCTCAGTTGAGGGGCATTTAGGTTGTTTCCAAGATCTGGCTATTATGAACTGTGCTGCTATAAACATAGGTGCACATATATCGCTGTGGTATGATGTTTTTAATTCTTTGGGGAAGAAACCCAGAAGAGGGATAGCTGGGTTGAATGGGACCTCTAGTCCTAGGTTTTTGAGGAATCTCCACACTGACTTCCACAGTGGTTGCACCAGCCTACATTCCCACCAACAGTGGAGAAGGGCTCCTTGTTCTCCACAGCCCCTCCAGCACTTACTGGATGATTTCTTAATACTAGCCATTCTTTCTGGGGTGAGGTGGGATCTCAGTGTTGTTCTTATTTGCATCTCTTGAATGACCAATGGTGCTGAACATTTTTTCACATATTTATTTGCCATTTGTACTGCTTCATCTGAAAAGTGTGTGTTCATCTCAGATGCCCATTTGTGGATTGGGTCTTTAAATCTGGGAGGACTGATATTTTTGAGTTCTTTATACGTTCTCAATAGTAATCCTTTATCTGAGGGACAGCTGGCAGACATTTTCTCCCACATAGTGGGTTTTCTTTTCACTCTGTTGATGGTTTCTCTTGCTGTGCAAAACTTTTCAATAGGATGAGATCCCATTTGTTGATTCTTTGCGATAGTTCCTGTGTAATCTGGGTTTTACTCAAAGTCTTTGCCTATACCAATGTCTTCAAGAGTTTTACCTACTCCATCTTACAGCAAATTTAATGTTTCTTTTTTAATATTGAGATCTTTAATCCATTCAGATTTTAGCTTAGTACACAGTAAAAGGTATGGATCCAGTTTTAATCTTCGGCATGTGGAAAGCCAGTTCTTCCAACACCATTAATTAAAGAGGCAATCTTTCTTCCAGTGAATGTGTCTGGCACCTCTGTCAAAGATAAGGTAGCTTAGTGTGTCTGCAGCAGTTTCTGCATCTTCTAATCTATTCCATTGATCTTCTGGTCTGTTTTTTTGCCAGTACCACACTGTTTTTATCACAGTAGCTTTATAGTAGAATTTCAAGAAAGGAACTGTGATGCCCCGTCTTGTCTTTGTTGCCCAGGATCGCCTTTGCTATTCTAGGTTGCTTCTGGCTCCAGATGAATTTTAGGATTGTTTTCTCTAGTTCTGTGAGATATGCTATTGGAATTCTGATTGGGACTGCACTGAATCTGTATAACAGTTTTGGAAGTATGGCCATCTTCACTATATTGATTCTTCCTACCCAAGAGCACAGGATCTCTCTCCATTTTCTAATACCCTCTTCAATCTCCTTTTTCAGGGTACTATAGTTTTCAACATAGAAGTCTTTTACATCTTTCGTTAGATTGATTCCTGCCCTCTAGCCATCCTCGCAGCAGATGCGTTAACCCGTGCTATGCAAAGCTGCCTGTTCCTTGGGTAATGTGCAGCGCTGGCGCGCTCGCTGAGGCAGGCTGAATGCTGCTCTGGCAAGGAGGTTCAGGGGAAGTCCCTGTGTGAAGCACTGGGGGCTGTTCGCCAAGCACAGGGGCAGGCCAGAGGCTGGGGAACCTAAAAGAGGCCGAGACTGCGCAGCTTCCGTTTAAAGAACATGTTTATCCGCAGCCGGGCTCAGCCCTGTGACCGAGGGGGGCTGCGAGCCGCAGGACAGCGAGGTGGGGCCTGGCGCAGAGGGTCGGGAGGAGGGGACAGGCGCCGCCTCTGCAGAGACTAGGATGGGAAACCCGCGAAAACCCAGGGCCATTCGTTTAAGAGACCGAGTCCGGACGGCACGCGAGCGCCCGGGGGCTGCGGCCGGAGCCAGGCCACCACGCAGGCCACCGTCTCACTCCCGCCGCCTTCCTGCCTTGATTTCCTCCCAGGCTGGACCCCATCCCACCGTTTTGGCCCCCGAGACTCCGAGTTTTGCTTTGTCTTTTTTCCCTTCTTTCTCAGCGCGCCCTACAAAACAATTTTAAACATGCAAAACCAGCACCATAGCGAGCGAGAGTCCGCACCTAAGACGGGGTGGGCTGGGGTGGGGGCCCAGTCTCATTTCCGGTCTCGACGGCTTGAGGTCTTGTGTGCAGTCACCGTCGTCATCCCCGCGGGGGCGGGGCCAGGCGGAGCTGTGATTGGCCGATTCGGCAGGGACGTGGCAGCCCGGAAGACGCTGCCGGTTCGCCCCTTCCGTACTGAAAACCAGGCAGGCTGGTGCGCTGGCGGCAGGGCAGCCGCTCCCCAGGCCTCCCGCCTCCGCCCGCCAGCGCTCAGGCTCAGGCTGGGAATCGGGCGGGGTGTGATGCGGCCTCCGAGTGGAAGTAAAACCTAGACCTCTGCATTTTCAATCTTTATTAGAGTTGCTTAAAATATATCTGTATTTCACTGTTGTGTTGGCATCAAAATACATACTCTGGGATGTCACGTTGTACATTATCACCCCAAAAGTGAAAACCTGGTCATAGCACGTTCTGAAGTGCTGTGTAACTTAAAGGTTTACGGTTGTCCTGTTGTAAGTTCTCCCTTAGTTCTTTAGCTCTTTAAGAAACGTTCCACTTTTTGCATATCATAGTGCTTTATTCATGTGTTCTTTGCCCATCCCTTTAATACAAAAAAACTGATCCACTATCTTGTCTGCCGTTTCACTAGTACAGAATGTGTAAAGTCAACATTACTAATCAGTTGTGGGTCCTATCTCGCTGTGACAAACACCTACGCTGAGAGCTAGCAGGGCAGTGGACCCCCCCAAGGAGCGCCCGGGAGCCCGGCTTCTGGGGTGATACAGTCCTGGCCCCACAGGCCAAGCTGCCCGCTAGGAACCAGCAGGGGGCGGGGCGACACCGCCGGCTGTGCATGCCAGAGAGGCCACGCTCGCCTGGTGACAGCCTGTGGAAGGACTGTGGTCACTGGGACAGCTCTGTGGTCACGTGGCCCAGCCCCTCAACAAAACTGTAGCTTCAAACTGCAAACAACCTTGACGAGATAAAGTGTACCAGGTGGCTTGTCTGTGAGAGAATTATAGCCATTTTCCTCAAGCAATTTTAAGAACAAGCAAAGCTGAAAATATAAATATGCAAGCAAATAAACCAAAGTCTACACTTAGAAGAAATTCAGGTACAAAGCACGGCAGAGCCAATGACTATGGAAGATAAGTTGGAAATACAAACTAGCAAGGAAGCTATACGTAATTTCAAAATAGCAGAAAACAAGTTCTCCAATATCATTATATAGATAATTTAGTATTCAACTATTAATTTTGGAGTTTTAAAAAAGATCCCCTTTGATAATTAAAACACTTGACCAGAATAAACCAAGAATATATCTTAAATCATGTTGCATAAAATAAATGACCCCCTGAATTGAACTCCTTAGTGAACTTTTCAGTTTTGTATAAGCAGAAAAGTTCCAGAACCTTTGTAGATTTGCTCAAAATCCCTGCTGGGTCTTTATGGAAGTTTTCAAAGGTTACTGTCTCCCTCATCGGTTGGCCCAGGTTATTAAAGCAACGCTCTAACGTTAGTTTACCCGCGAGCATTTACACCTCAGGTGTCAGAGGGCTGCCTCTGGGCTCCCAGGGACAGGGTCCTGCCTCAGTCACAGCAGCGGGCTGTCTGCCACCCACCTGCTCCCTCCTCGCAGGGGAGGCACGTGCACAGCTCCAGACTGGTAACGCTCCTCAGGGGAAAGGGCAATGCCCAGTCCGCACGCCACTCGAGGGTGCCCCCGAGGCTGAGCACCAGGAACAATTCCAGCCACGTGATCTTCGTGGGAGTGGACCAGACGTGAGGGCAGGTTACGGAGACACGACACACTGCCCGTCCCTCATCAAAACTCCAGTTCCCTGCCTGGCGGTGGCTGGGCAACAGCAGTCTACAGGACTGGAAGATGACATATTTTAGAAGTCTACCAAAATCATTAAAAGCACGCCTATTTTCATTCAAAACTCACCTATGGAGCCAGCCTCATTTGAAACTCAGAAACTCAGTCCTCAAATGTTTGTGGTTGCTTTTATCTTATTTGGAAAAGGAAGTGTTCCTGGTAATTTAAGACATCTTAAAGACAACAGGTGTGAAGGACTCTATATCCTGCATGCTTTCAGTATTTCTTAGGGACTTAATACCTGGTCCTCCTTCATATGAAACCTCCTAGCACAGCTAAGACACGTTCATCCCTCAGGCACTGTGAGATGTACCGAGGGTGGAGCACGATCTCAGGCCCAAGCGCACAGCCTGTCTACCGGCCAGCCGGACCACTAACAAGCACTGTCTCAGCCACTGCCCCTTCCTCCTGAGAGTCCTAAGAGGGAAAACCTATTTTCCAACCTTCAAGAGAACTCAAAGCTAATTTTAAGAACTGCGCACATGAAGCTATGAAAAAAGATGTTTTCTTTGTAAGGCATCAATGATTAAATGAGCAGAATGCGTATCTGACAAAAGATGGTTAACAGTGTCATCAAACCATTTATCTTTTCTTATTTATGCCTCTCCAATTCCTACCACTTTTGCCAGCCTAAATAAGAATGCCTCCTGGCCTCCAGACTACTGCTTTAAAAACTAAGACATCTGAGACTACGAGGCACATCAAAGGTACAGTTTATGTAGATCAAGGTTCCCTTCATAAGGGGCACACGGGTTATCTGGCACATTGTACATATGGAACTGTAAAGATCATCTAACTAAATTCAACTTTCACATTTTAGTCAAACTGAAAGAGGAAATATTCAAACATACTGTATCTTCTGTTACAGCTGAGTAAATGTAACGTTTTACCAGATAAAAAGTTGGAGCTTAAGTATGACAAACCTTCATATACTGTGCTAGTATTGGTCTCTTTAGCGGAAAGCCAGTCATCAATACTTTCAACACAGCAGTGTAGAAGAGAAGTGTCCAGAACAGGTGACTCTGTGGTAGTCCGTAACGCAGCGACTCGATGCCCCTGGCATCACAGTGCTGTGGAAAGCAAGTGTATCTCTGTATCTTAGTCGGACTTGTCCTTCTTCTTTCCTGTTAAGGGCACTTTGTTGACGACAGCAGACCCTACCGCTGTGACACCTCCAGCCACGGCGGACACGCCCCCTCTCACCAGCCCTATTCCCATGGAAGGCACAGTTGTAACGGCTGTTTTGGTCACCTCCAGGCTCTTTCCACCAATCCAAGCCACACCACCAATGGTGGCGCCAAGAGCGCCCTTGGTAACACTGAAGAGCCCCCCAGTCACGCGGGACAGCACGCCTGGCTGCTGCTGCGGATGGTCCTTCGTGGCACCTAATGAGAGAAGACATCGTGTCAGACGGGAGTCCCCACGGAGCAGCGTGGTCCTCAGGGGACCTCCTCAGTGGGGTGGGTGTGACAGAGTGGCTCACTGAAGACAATGAAGAGCTGGCACCTGAAGGTCCAGTGCTGTCTCAGTGTCTACGTCAAGAAACGCTGGAACCGCTAGACAGGTCATAAACAGAGCCCTGTTTTAAATGTTAGCCCTTGATTTACAAGCTTTGTTGTTTATTTTATATCCTAAAAGGAAGATGAAAAAATAAAAGATGAACATAGGTGGCCTTTCTTTTCCTCACTAGGATACAATCATTACAACAATGGTCCTCATATAAAGCAGTGGTTCTCAAGGTACAGCCTAAGAACCCCAGGCCCCGAGACATCTGGGGGTCCCAGGAGTAAAATAACAGAAACGGCGCTGTCCTTCCACTTTCACTCTGTCCCGCACCCACAGTGCAGCTTCCCAGAAACTAATGCCGTGCAGCCGACCGCAGGCAGAAGCAGCTGTGTCCTGCGCTGCTCCGGCATCGCAGGGCTGTGCAGGGGCCCTCAGCACTGTCACCTGATCGCATGTTGTTGTTTTGGAAAGACATACTTTTCATAAAAGTACATTAACTCCATTAATATGTGATGGGTTTATTAGGCTTATTTAGTGAATAAAAGATCAAAATTTCACCATTTTTATCGCTAATACGGTAGGCACAAGCTCTCTGAGGCCTCAAGTTTTGCATTTTGTAAGAGTAACCGGAAACCAAAAAGTCTGGGAACCACTAACTTAAATACACTTCGATCGCTGCTCAGTTGTGTCCCTTAAAATTTATATTAAGGGCTAATGCTGTGTCACGACAGGGAAATTTAACTGGCTGTTGAAGTCACATTGCCTAAAATCATTTTTGGGCAGATGCATGCAGGGAGATGACTACGGCATGGTTGAGACTTTTGTCCCCGCCTCATCGTTCTTACAGGGCAGAATCTGGGCTTCCAGCATCTATCGTTTTGTAACACTCTGCAGATACCCAAGAAAAGGGAACACCAGCAGGAAATTTTAGCTTTTCCTAAGTCATGATTTAATTTTCTTTGGTTTGTTTGAAGATTTTTTTTAATGGGACCACATAAATTAACCTGCAAAGATGACTACCAGGGAGATCTCCTCAGCCCCTAACCGCACCGCTTCCAGTGAACTCAGTGACGCAGGCAGCAGCAACAGTGAGCAACGGTGTTTTTCCCAAACATCGCCGAGAAGTATTTGCTAACTATAAATCCTGTCTTCACCTGCTGACAAAGTGCGATCTCAGACAGAAGGAAGTTCTTGGTCCAAGCGATAGCACCAAGCTACCAGATCCTAGTAGAGTGAGGTAATCAGAGAAGGGAACAGGGAATCTGCTAATGCTTAATAAAAAAAAAAAGAAAAAACTCTGGAAATCGAGTTTTCTAATACACAAAGCACAAATCCACCTTGAGATAGTTTTTTTTTTCTTCATTGTTTGGAGCCTTTACATTCTATTATAAGTGGAGAAATCTCATTGATTAGTCAAAATAGTAAACCAGTATGTGTACAGCAGTGGCTACATCTTTACACAGATCAATCAAATGCTTTCAGTACAGCTAAGCAGCGGGGCTGGGACGTAGCTCAGTGATCCAGCACTTCCCTGCTGGAGTGTGCAGGTCCTGAGTTCAATCCCAGCACCAAAAAACACTTGGAAGCAAGTTAATGTGAAATTTTAAATGGCTAAAAGACACGCATCTAGACTAGTCATAAGCTTAGGATGGAAAGGGTTCCATAACTAGCAATTTTTTGTAATTAAGGTGAAACCCAGGAAAAGCAGCAAAACTCGGCTCTGAGGGCTGCAGGTGACTGGCCAAGTGCCAGATACCTCACCTGCAAAACTACTTTGCTTTGCTAAATTCAGTACTCGTGCATTTAATGAAGCCAAATGATTTTTCATAATCAAATAAGAATTATTAATACAATTCTCTCTTTAATTACAATGTACTCTTAATTACACCACATAAACTATGGTTTTTCAGCAGTTGGCACATGAAGACATTCCTGACCGTCCAGTGGGGGGCCTCTATCTACCCCTTTCTCATAAACTGCTTAACTCTCACTGAGGTCTCACTCTTCTTCTTCTTTTTTTTTTTTTTTTGCGGCACCAGGGATCGAACTCACAACCTCGCAGTGCCAGGGCGGGCGCTTAAGTCACTGAGCCAAACTCCCAGCCCTGGTTTTTTGAGGCAGGGTGGCACTATGTAGCTCAGGCCGGCCTTGCACTCGTGTTGTAGCCCAAGCCAGCCTCGAACTCACAACGCTCCTCCTACCTCAGCCTCCCGAGTGCTGGGATTAAAGGCGTGCGCCACCACGCCCAGCTCTTACTCTTCTTTTCAAAACTCAATGGTTCTAGTCCTAAAAATAAGGCAAGGAAAAGGACTGAGCTAATAATTTTCTAGGCTATTATGCCAAAAAACTAAATTAAATCAGACAGTGGGTAACAGAACTGAAAAGAAAATACAATGCCTAGTGTCAGGACTTCTAGCAATCAATGTGCAACTCTCCAAGGAGATCACTATTTATATTAACGACAGTCTATACCACTGGTGGCGGACATACAATGGCATGCGTGCTGCAGGGACTGTCTGTATCACTGAAAGCTTTAAAAAGCTCCAATCACTAGATACCAAAACCATAAATAAAAAATGCCTACAGTCATTTTCTGTATGAAATCAGGACCAGCGTGGGGGCTGTTAAAGTTTCTAAAGCTTTCACAACAAATGATTCATGGTATCACCATTTTCAATCTATAAAAGAATTAGGAATCAGAAAGCCAATTTAAGCAGTCCCTGAGACCATGTATTAGCAGACAGCTACCAATTATAATGTGCTGAGTGACAGTGTAACATCTCAGATGCCTCTTGCAGAGGGTGATTTTTGGTATGCAGGACATCAAAAATAACCACAGTCCATCCTTTCTGTGCACCCACCAGCACCTTTACAGATGAAAAGATGTTCTTGTGAAATGATCTAAAAATAGAGGGTGGTCCGAAAATACACCTTATATAATAAAATTAAGTTGTGTCTCTATTCATCAGTATCTGTGCTTCTTTACTACAGGCTAAAAATGTTCATTGTGGGGATGTATTTACTGACCAGGTAAACAGATTATGATTTTTACAGTTAATAGAAACAGAGTTGTAATTCACTAGGAAATTCCTTCCACTGAGTGTTACAAATGCGCATTTACCTTCTGGCGGTTCATCACTAAGGTAGGATGGGATTTCTTGTTGATTTTTATCTGCCTGATTCATGATCTCCTAAAAAAAAAACAGACACAGTTAGTTTTAAAGTGACACTACCATTTGTCACATACTAAATTAAGACTTAACCAACTTTATTCAGAAACTATTTTTAAAACCCACAAGACTACTTCATCTTTTCTATTTCACATTGTAGCATTTAAATGATACCCTGAATGACACCAGGAGGTACAAGTCTCGTCCGACACAAACAGGAGAACGGCAGCCCTGTGTTGTGCTGCCTACGCCGCTGCCGTGCGGAACTGGGCACAGTCAGCTCCGAGAGCGCTGGAAGCGGGTGCTGAGCAGAAGTGAAGTCACGTCCCGTCTCACAGACACAGGAGTGTGAATCCGTGAGAAATCCCGCTGACTCAGAGCGCGTAGGGACAGAGGTGGTAATGAACTTAAAAATTTACTTATAAATATATATATATATATGATTATTTTTGTGTTAAAAGTAGGAGGCCTATGAGACAAAATAAGTTATCATGGGATAAAGAATACATGCTTAAAATTGCTTTTCCCAATTTCCTTTATTATCTTAAAATATTTACCTTTAAATCCACATGAGTAAGTAAAACTTAAGACAAGTCAGACTGGTGTAGAAGTGCTCTTGATGATGTGCGATCCCAGCAGTCAGCCATGTGTTCCTTACTCACACACCCTTGGAGCCTACGTGACCACATCTGAACATACACAGGAGATATTTTTAAAGGACTGTAGAAACTGGTGAGGGACTTCCAGTGATTGAGCACCTACTCAGGACCAGGTGCACGGGACACAGCAGTGGTCAGACAGACCCAAGAGTGCCTGGTGTCAGGAAATAGTCACTTTAGTTGGGGAAAAAGAGTAAGAAGACACACGCATCACGGCCTGTCTGATGGTACTAATCGCTGTAGAGAAAAAAGGGCTGGAGGAGAACAGGACCTGCTACCTACACAGGACGGCCTCCCACGGGAGGAAAGGACTCAGGCGGGAGGGCTCCTCTCATCAGACTCGTGAGTGGGTTCTTCCCTACAGCAGTTTTAGGTCTCAGATACGCAGATGAAGCGCTAGGGCCAAGGTCCCCAGCACGAGCTTAGCTGCAATGGCAAGAAGGAGCAGCCAGCAAGCAGGCAGCTGGAGCCTGGCTCGGACTGAGGCACCGAGTGGCGGGAAGCTTGGAGAGGGAGGGGCGGAGGAGTGAGGCGTCTGATCTTTCTGGCTGCTGTGGGGAGAACAGACAGCAGCAGAGTTCAGCAAGGAAACAAGCAACTGCTAGCAAAGGCTGATGGACGTGAGACCGTCAAAGGTAATTTTAACTTCACACAGTTCCCCTTGCCATCCCTTCAACACCTAAATCCTAGCCGGGGCTGGTGGCGCAGGCCTATAATCCCAGCAATCCCAGCACTCAGGAGGCCAAGGTGGCAAGTTCATGGCCAGCCAAGGCTACAGGGTAAGTTTAAGGTCAGCCTGAATGGAACAGTGAAAAGACCAAAAAAACAAAACAAAAAGCCTAAATCCTATCTACGATGAGACCACTGCACCCCCAAGTCTGACAGTGTGCGAGTATCTATATTCAGTGCTCTAGTTCGAGTTCTGACTCAGGCCACTCACAGTAGCACCTGATCTTCTCCTGGGCTGCCTGGTGAATTTAGCACATCCCCTATGTACTTAAAATTTAAAAAGTCACAGCAAAGCGGTGTAACCTCTTATAGAAAGCCACGAGATGACAACTGGTGCCTTCCTCGGAGAAGAGTTCTTGATGATTCTCTTAATTTTAAAATCCCTCAAAGTTGAAAACTGTGTTTCCAGTCACATGTATTTTTTCTTTATCATCATTGTAAGATCGTAACAAATCATACAGCATCGTGGGTAAGGCTTTGGGATTGGACAGCCTAAAGCTGAAGCCAAACCTGACCGTAAGCTGCATGGCAGAGGAATAACAACTTTATTAGTCTTGCTATTCAAGAGTTTTCAAATAGAAACTAAAGATATTCCAGCCCTAGCTCTAAAACACTATTTAACAAATTCCAAAATGAACTCCTAGCAAAATGTGTGGCTATTTTAAAGACACTTTTCCACCCACAGGACTGTTAAATTCAGTAAAAAGACACCTTGGTGCAGTTTGCCTGTGACTGTAATCACACATTTACACGCACGCACACACCTAGCTGATCACCCTTCACGGAAACGTGGAAAAATCATGCACACGCCCATCTCAGTATCTGAAGTGGAGCTGGAACTGGAGCTCATGACAGTGACTGCACCCAGTGCCAGAGTTTCTTTTTGGTGCCAGCTCCCTACTGGTAGTCTCACCTTTTCCTCCTAATAGAGGCTCCTTTAAAAACTGTGTTTTCTATACTAGATCTATTGTATAATTACAAAATACCATCGCTTAAAGATGAGGGCTGCTGGTACTATAATGTCATCAAGCCCTCCGCAAATGAATCAGACAGTGTGAACGGACGTCACCCTTCTGCATGCTGGCAGCAAGCGCCGAGAGCTGCCCGAGGCAGCCTGTGATGTAAGAAGCCGTGCAGAGCGAGGACAGAAGGACACAAAGATTAAATGCAATCGGCGCTACTTTAGTCCACTGAGATGGAGAAGTCTTAACTGTTTTTCCTGTCTAAAGAAATGCTGGGACCAAAAATCTAGGAGTCACCCTGACTTCCTTTTCTTTGTGTCAGCAAACTGTTGCCTACATAAACCCAAAACAGGGACGCTTCTCATCGCGGCTTCCATGCCACTTTAGAGCACCCAAGCCACCACAATCTCCTACTGAAACGGCTAGAAACTCTCTCAGCTGGCCTCTGAGCTTCCACTTTTGCTCTCCCTTCAGTCCAGCCATGGGACCTCTTGAACTATCTGGCTCACAATAAAATCCAGAGCCCTCACATCGTGGCCTTGGCGCCCCAGATCTCACTCCCATTTCCCGTTCAGTATCAGTCACCTCCCACCAGCAGAGCTCCTGCTGGCCCCGCTCTGGTGAAGCGGTCCTGGGCGGGGCCCCTCCTGGGGGCTCTTCCCCAGGCCGTGTGCCCCCGTCACCCGTCTCGCACAGCGCCTCTCCCCTCTCCCTGCCGTCTTCACCTGGCCTTGCTGTAGCTTCCATCTATTTCGTCAGTCCATGCTGAATGCTCACTCTGTGAGAGCAAGGACTCAGCACTGGTCACGAGTCCCTCTCCAGAGCTTTCCTCAATCTCTGACGCGTGCGCGGAGGGCGCCCCAACACTGTCCTTGAAGTTTTATATGAAATAGAGTATAACTCATATTAACGAGAGAGAAAAGGGAGAATCTAGGATGCCAGACCCCCAGAGTAAGCACCTGAGAGAGATGACAGTGGAGCCAGGGGGCTGGAGAAGAGAACCCACCCTGGAGAGATGCGGAACCTTTGAACAAGCTGTCCACGAGGCGCCTCCAGGGCCTCCCCAGGACCCCTGCAGTAGCTGTCAGATTTAGGGGCCAGCGCCAGAGCTGAAGATCTCAGAGTGGCTTGAATCGAGAGCAGAAGCTGTAGACAGCAGGTGATGGGATCAACAAAGAGGGCTGAGAAGGGGCTCTTAGCTGGACTGCTCGAAGCTAAGAGGTCATCAGAGGGAGAGCCAATAAAAAACCCAGAAATGAGTGGTTAATGATGGTTAATGAGTACAGTGTCACGGAACACAAGAGAGGCATTCGTCCCTAAGCTCTCCAAAGACACGCACGATGATGATGTTAAAATAATTTATGAATAGCAAATACAACAGGAAAATGTAAATATCTCAGAGACTAGTATAAGAGGTATAAACCATACGATTAAGTTATTTTTAAAACAAAAAAAGAGTAAGCCAAAGTGTTAAGACTGCCACTATGGGGAAGAAATACGCCCATAACAGTGATGGTGAACCTTGTAGAGTCAGAGCCCAAACTGCAACCCAAAGCGCACTGATTTATCGCAAAGCCAATGCTGCAGTTAAACCGGAGTACTGAGGTCTTAGTTTAGAAAAAACAACTCCTACATTTACATCCTTTGTCTTAATAAGAAAACCAACAGTGTGCCATAAGTTTACCATCACAGGCCTGTACAGTATTGATGAGATATATACAATTTAAATATATCTATAGTTTATATGTAGTATTTACATTGTCTTTCTATACACACACAGAAAAAACACATAGTTAACATCTATATTTTCATTTTCTACCATAAATATGCATTAGTTTTGCAATATTTGTCAGCCTTGGAAGTTAATGATGTTCACAAATGACATTTTAAAGTTCATTCAATCCCTCTTTTTCTAGGTTTCTATCTACAGGTGAAGTTGCTCATCTAGAAAATACTGTGCTTGCATCACAGGATGCTTGAAGAACACAACACAACTGGTAAGTGTCATTCACACGCGTGTCCTAGGGGAGGAGACCCTGACAAACATGACGACGTGCAGCCGTGACCGTGTGAACCGCATGGACTCCAGACCACTACCCATTATGTCACCTGCTGGCTCCGATGTGGCACTCTACACAAGTAACTTCTACAGAGGTAATTATTTAGAAAAATATCTTATTTCCCCCCAAATGTACTGTTTTCCTTCGTATATTTTTTCTATTTAAAAGACAGTACAAAGATATGATGTCTCCCTTCTGCTGGATTCTAGGGAGTTTTTAGCTAAAATCCAGACTCCACTAAGTAGTCTCCTGGGGCCTAATTGTGTCACCCCACCAACTCCCTCAGGACTCTGACTGCTATTTTATATCTGGTTTGCAACATGAACAACTTACTTATATTTTTACCATTTCGTTAGATGTTTTTACTATATGCTAATACCTAGTATTCATAGAGTAAGTAGGAAAAAAAATAAAATGTTTGTATCTACATTAACTTTAAGCATCACAATGCACATATCAACACATTGCCCAAATTTTTAGCTTTTGAAAAGAAAACGCTATGCTATGACTGTGCTTTTCGAGTGTACCGTCGTTGTGCGGGCAACGGTTTGCCAGGGGCCTGAGAAGCCACAGGAGAGACATGAGGTGTGCGTCTTACTTTGCAGCAGTTTTAACACCTTAATACACGCGCAGTGAGAAGTGACACGCGGTGCCTGGGATTCCCCAGTCCCTCGCCAGTGTCCCACCAGCCCAGCCACACGCCCACTCCCACGCCACACTGTGAGATGCAGGGAGTTACCTACTATTATTCAGAAATACAGTTACACTAAAAATTATTAGCAGTCATTACCAATACAATTAAAAGAGCAAATCTGGAGTCCTGCCAAGCCACGCATGTCCACCCAGACTAGAGGAACTTGAGGTCCAAAGTGGCCGGAGATAGGGTTCTGATTTCTTCTGAGCTTCTTGGATATCACTGGCCTTAGCACCAAGCGTATAGTACTAAGAGTCCTCTGACACTCTTAGGGCAATAAAAATTGTGTAAAAGCTACAAGTATTTTAGATCTTCCCCAATTCCAAATTGTGAGACAGTTACCTTTCTTCCTTTGTACTTTTGATACACATAAACTATTCCTAACCTTTATATGTAGATACAACAAAATTTTAATGATAAACCTCTTTGTGGATATTACCACTTTACTACTAAGGAGAAATATTTTTATGCAGTTGCCCCCCTTATCTCCAAGGGATCTGTCTCGACACCCCCAGTGGAAGCCTGAATCTGTAGATAGTACCTCTGAATGCCTCCATTCCTATGATGCAGTTTAAATTATATAGCAGGCAAATACATAACAACAATAATAATTATAACAATATAATAAAACATCAATATGGCCTCTCAAAATATACTTTCACATTTTCACTTGAAGCATTTTAGAGTTTCTAAATCTCAGCTCCAAGATCACTTGCACTTTGGGGCCATAATTAAGTAAAATAAGAATTACTTGAACGTGCCAGGTGTGGTGGCGCACACCTTTAATCCCAACACTCAGGAGGCTGAGGCAGGAGGATCATTGTGAGTTCGGGACCAGCCTGGGCTACAACGTAAATTCAAGGCCAGCCTGAACTGCATAGTGAGACCCTGTCTCAAAAAATAGGGCCGGGGATTTAGCTCAGTGGTGTAAGCGCCTACCTGGCAGGAGCAAGGCTGTAAGTTCAATCCTCAGTACTAAAAAAAAAAAAATTACTTGAACACAAGCACTATGGTAATCAGTGTGATAACCCAAGGACTACTAAGTGATTAACAGGTGGGCAGCATATATAGTATGGACACTCTGAACAAATAAACAGACTCATGTCCCAAGCAGCATGCAGCAACACAGTGGAAGATTTCATCACACTACTCATAATGATGTATGATCTGAAACTTACCATTTACTCTTGGAATTTTCCACTGAATATTTCTGGACCACGGTTGACTGCAGATAACTGAAACTGCAGGAAGGCAATCCCAGGGCTAAGGGGGTACGGTTGTATTACACTCCTGCCCACTACCAACACTGCAGACCTGTTTCTCTTCAGGAATTGTGATGACAAATATACCCCTTATCTCCTAAACACAATCTACTAAATAAAAAATGTATATGTGGTGACAACTACCAATTCACGGTGTCAAAATGACAATTTTAAAATGTTACCCTTAAACGGTATGTCAGATAAAATTAAATCCTAAATAAACCATCTTGCCTAAACTCACTGCATCATTAGTTCAATATATACCTGAGTCCTACTATGTGCTAGCGGCTCTGTTACACACGTAAGGTTTCCGCGTGATTAAACACACACAACTCTAAATGAGAGCTTACAATCAAGTGAGAACTTACTGTCATTCATTTGGTTCCCTCACTCAAGAAACAGTCTATTTGCACTCCAGGAGCTCCTAATGCACCTAAGTTTCTACTAAAACACATACTTTCCAAGAAAGGGAACACTGACAGACAACAGCCTTTCCATCAGGACAGTGACTTGGCTCACTCTGCGGACACAAATCAGTTCTGCCTTTTGGTCCTGATGTGAACAGATGATTATATCACCAGCTAAAACCACTTCGAATAGACTTTTAACAAAACGGTAAATGTGAAAGACTTTTTTCCTACAGACTGTACAACATGACAGCTAATTCATCAGTAGTTCCTTAAGGGGGGTGGAGATGGTAATTCTTATCCAGTACAACAGCGTCAAAGACAGAGCAGCTGGCAAGCAGACTGAGCAAAGACTAGTAACAACACTATTCCCTACAGAGTAATTCATTCCAATAATAGAAATAACAAACGACTCTGCAAACTTTTTACAAAAAAAAAGGAAAACAGATGAAATCAATGTGGTTTTTGTGGGTTTCAGTTTATATAAATCTAAGTTTTTCATAATACAAACAAAGTCTAAACAATACACATATTCACCTGCGTGCCACCCCTGTAACATAACAAGTTCAGTAGCCCTTTGTATAAACCTCAACTACAAAACAGTACACAACAGTCTGCCTTTAGAGCCGCTTCAGAATATGTTACTAAAAAGTAAGTGCCAATTTTCCTGTGTAAGAGAGATTACAAGTAGCTGAATTCTTCTACACGTTCTATATATAGAAACTCTGCCACATCCTCACGCCCATGGCTTGGTTTCTTTGCCAAGTAACTGCTAGAATATTCAGAAATACACGATAGAGTGCTAACACATACACACCGAGGAGAGCGGACGCAGAACACCAGGCTGGAGCTGTGGGTTTCTCCAGCAAACCGGCCTGGCTGAGCCCGCAGCTTGGAAGGCTGGCCCCCGCCCACTGATTAACAATAAACTCACTACCAGAAATGCACGGAGGCCAGCAAGGAAGAAGAAATCATCTGTCACTAAAACCTGTGAGCTACACAGTGACAACGACGGACAGCGTCAAAATAGCAACTTTCAAAGGCTGTCCTTAGGAAAACGCTAAGCACAGTCGCGATACTCTGCCAACTCAGAGAACCAGGACAAAGTCATTGTCACTAAATTACACATTCCTCACTAGCTCAGCGGACCGCTGCATCCCTACTATGCGCCAGGCACCGCTGGGCACTGAACAAGCACAGGGAGGCCCCACTCCCCAGGGGCTTGCGCACACAACCCACAGAGCCGCCTGAGGAAAAAGGAAAACTGCGAACACTCGGGCTGAAACAGATAAACAGTTCCTCGGAGTTTAAAAAGCAGTCACACACACAGCCCTGCACAGGCTCGTCTCGGGCAGTGACCACTCCGACTTTCCCAGCCAGGCTTTCTCTGCATGCGCGACGTTCACCCTGAACTTGGCTGCTGCTGCATCTGTGGTAACAAAGACGCGAGCAACAAAAGCGGAAAAGGCAGAACAGGATGTGCACGGGTCTGCGAGGTGACTCCTCCTCCCTTTCTTGTCAAAAGCGGGCAGGTATGTGAGCGACGCATACCTGTTGGTGCGACACCAGTGTCCGGGGA
>RJWM01004362.1:0-102324 GCA_004363535.1 Dasyprocta punctata | reverse complement strand
ATAACCATTCTCAAATATCTTATCACAGTTCCTTGGATATACTTTAGTAAGGTGGTAATCACATTACATAGTTAGGATTGCTGTGTCTTTTGGTGCTGCTAACTTGTGATTCTTTTGCCTGCCACTATTAACTGTAAGTCCCACAACAGGGCCTGGCACACAGAGGTGCTTACTAAATACAGCATGAGCAGATGAATGAATGGATGAGTGAACAACTGGGAATGTTCATGAAAAAGGAAAAACTTGCAAGTGCTTAATTAAAACTTTGAGCCAGGCAGCAGACATAGTGTGAAGGGGAGAAGTAAAAAAAAAAAAAAAAAAAAAAAAAAAAGGCACATTGTAAGCATCATTATTGTGCTGTAGCCTAATGGGAACTTCTTAGAAACTCCCATTTGATTTGATTTTGATATTATCTTTATTTTAGAGAGTGTCAAATTCTTTTTTTTTAATTTAAAAACAAGTGTAATTTTCCCTATTTGTTAATAATGAAAGGTGGAATAATGCCTCTTAGTTCTAGGGAAATTAGTTCTGATTTTACTCCTGATCTGGTGCCTGTCAATGACCTGGTCTCCTTGACCACATAAAAAGATCTGGTAGGAGCCTCCAGGGGCAAAATCCAACAGCTCTCATTATGTTCCCACACTCAGGGCAAGAAAACAAGCTCTATTTGCAAAACAAACTTTAAGGGGCTATGCAAAAATACAGCCTAGGGGAAATGAGGAGAGATGAATGTTTTTATAGTAATCCTTTAAAGGGGAAAATGTCACCTTAATTTAATTGGGGCTTTGCTATTAGATTTCTTCTCTATCTGTGACACAGTTAAACTCTATTACCTAAAGCACTGACCCAAGATGAGCTACTTTTTCTCAAAAAGAAAAAAAAAAAGTTCCTGACATCATTTTCTCAAAGTCTTTTGTGAGTCCATTGTTTCTGAATTAATTATTCAGAGGAAAGGAGTGTGAATCAGAATTTCAGTTGGAAGGTCTAAGCTATGCATGGTTTGAGAAGCACATGCAATTTTGTGATATAGTTTCATTCCTAGAAAAATAGTTAAATGTTTTAATAAAACAAGCTATGGAAATTAAAATCCTAATGAATAGGGATTCCTGACAGATGACTTCTGAGCATCAGAGACTCTCTGGCATCCAGAATCCCCCCAGGAAGGATGCTATTTATCCAGATCTCGAGCTTGAACACTGTGGTGTATTATTGAAGTGAGGCATGTGCTTTAGAAAATATGTGGCCCTGTCTAATCTCCATTTCCTTGCAAATAATTCATACTTGCCATTAAAATAGTGTTCACCTCGATTCCCAAACCTGGAAAATGTACCTGTCACTTTGGGCAGATGTTCTCCATGATTGAAGTTGTACTTGCCTCTTCTACAGCTACTGTTTACCAATGTTTTCAGACAAGAAAGGAGAAATACTTTTTGATCATAGGAAATAGTTCCTATGCAAACACAGAGTAGCAGACACAGTGTTTGTTAGAGATCTCACAGGAGTGAAGAAAACATTGCATAAGTGTCTTTGGAATATCAATGTGGTATTCTGCAGTAGTTAAAGAGAACATTGCGGGGAGGGGAAGTGGTGATGCATTGTTCTGGATATTTCTTTCTGAATTAAACAAATTATAAAACAGCACGTGAATCGTATGAATTTTTAAAATTCTTCTAGAGAGGCTACTAACACATTCAGGTACTTAGAGTAGTTGATTTCTTTCATTTTTTTATTTAAATTTAAGAGATATATCCTACTAATAGCAATACATTCCTTTGACTAAAAGAATAATAAATGTTTCACAAACATTAATGTCATCACATGCTTTGATTGCCTGTTACTTTCTTAAGAAGTTAAAAAAAGACCTTGATACTAACTTTGTAACTCTTTGAGAGCTCTCCTCCATAAAGGAAATTAAAAGCCTATGTAAATTTGATCTGTTTTCCTTTTATTAGTATATGTTTGCAAAACGTAATAGTGTTGCTTGTTTGAAGGAATTGGTGCATGCATATAACATGGTCATTTTTGATCCTATTAGACCCTCCCTTAGCTGACTCTCTCCTTGACGATCTTCTCCGTATCCAAAAAGTCTGCCTTCTTGTTTTCTACTATCTCTCCTTTATTTTACTCATTTATTTATACTCAGGCTTCTCACACAAAAGAAGCCATGTGATATTTAAGTTTCTCTTCATCTTAGTATGAAGAGTGGGGGAGTGAATTTTGGTCAGAATTGCTTCTCAGTTGTAGGATTCATCTACTTACTCCACAATGTTTCTGTTGTCATTGTCCAATCATGGGAAGATTAATTAACACTTTGTTTTTAAAAACTGAATTTGAAGAATAAGAACAAGAAAATAAAAGCTTTTGTAGGAAAATCTAAAAGATAAAGAGGACAAAACACTAAAAAAAAATAATAGGGAATGAGTTCCCTTTCTTTATACAAGCCTACATGTCGCTGTTTTCCAAAAAGAAAAATTAGCCTCAAATTGGACTTGCATATGGTATAAACTTTTTAAATAAATCAGCTTGTTTAGCATATTTACACAAGTTATGACTTAATTTTGTACATAATCATGAAGCTCAGTATTTAAAAAAGAGTCAATCTACATGGATCATGGACGTGCTCTTAGCAGTATGGTAATGCTTTTGCAACCATTCAGAGTTCCATGAGGAGCCCCGATGAGTACAGACTATTTTCAAAATAAAGAAAATGAGTACATTCCATTATGTCACAGAAGGGAACTGTATTATTTGTTCCTTAACCCATATATTTGTTAGACTTAAAATTGACTAATTTCTTGCCATATCAGTAATGTTACTGCAGAAAAAAAGAAGCTCTAAAATATTTTGTTGGCTTATGCCATAGTTTTTTTCTTTTAAGTGGTCTAGAAATTGTAGAAGATCAGTTTCAAAACTGATCAAGCCCAATTAATCCCAAATTAAATTCAGTTTCCCTTGTGGCTCTTCAGAATTGTCAAGAAATAAATAACAAAGAAGATGAAGAAAGAACAGATAATATAAAAACAGAAAAGATGAGAAATATTACATAAATCGTGCATTCCTATTCCATCTCTTCCTCTTTTCCCTAATTTATTGTTCTCATAGTTTATTATATTTTAACATTCTACAATTTTTAACTTCTTTATTTTCCTGTTGCCCTACTAGAATGAAAGCTTCACAAAGGGATGGATTTTTTCACATGTTGTTTTCTGATGCAAAAGAGCTTAAGCAGTGTCTGTCACACAGTAGGCATGTTATAGGTATTTGTGGAAGCAAATGATGATAAAGAGTTACAGATAACGTGTAAAAAAAATGGCCAAACAGAAACTAAATTTTCTATTAGCATTTATCTAGAACAGAATGGGATATGGCTTTCCTTCAAGGACTGTAAGTCACATTTTACAGAAATGTTAAATGAATAAGGTTTCTATAGCACTTCAGCAATTTGCAAAGTGCTTTCTCATGCATTGTCTCCTCTAATCTCCCAAGAGCCTCCTGGTAAGATGTCTTTCTAGACTCACTACATCATAAGGGAGGTTAGGAAAGTTCAGTGAGGCTGTAAGGTGTGTCCTAATTCACCAAGGACAAACAGAGGTAGAGCCCAGATGTGAGGCTCTGTTCTCTGAGACTAAAGTTTACCTAATCTTTCTCCACTTCACAGCTTCTCAGTCCTGGATTTCTTGCAAGCTGGTTGTGCCCAGAGCTAGTCTCTCTGCGGCATTCATGGAAATGGCCTTTCCAGGAACCAGAGCTTCTTAATAGGAATGTTTCAGGTCAGATTGCTGAATGCCCCCTAATCTAGGATAACTCGATATCTTGTTCTTGGGCAAGATGTTGCCAAATTAAATAGAGGAGGTAATTATGCCAGATGGTTTCATTTCCTTTCATTCATATCCCCCAACAGTTGATTTAAAACAAAATAATGCAAAAGTGTGTCAGACACTGAAGGACACTGGGTGTGTGTGGTAGTGAATCTTGATTTTCAACTTGATTAGCTTGAGAGATGCCCACTTCTAGGTGTGTCAGTGGGTCTTGGACCATGAATCTGGGGACCGTTTCTCGTCCCTGGTCCCTTTCTCCCTGGCTCTTTTGGCTCTGTTTCTGCTGCTATAATGTGAGCAGCTTTCCTCCACTGTCTGTCTACCATACCATTTCTGCACTGAAGCCAGTCAGCTGTTTACTGAAACTTCTGAAACCATGAGCCAAAATCAACTCTTCCTCCTTTAAGTTGTGTGCCAGGTATTTTGTTCCAGCAACAGAAATCTGACTAAATGATGTACACTGGTGAACTATAGGGATTTGAAAAAAATGATGGTTTTAATTCTATCTATCAGTGTTTGGCTTTTCTCCAAATGTCTTCAACCAGAGGTAAATTGGTTTGGAAATGTCTTAAAAACAAGATTTCTCTGCTTTCTCAGTTTTCTCAGGAAATTGAAACTGGCCAGAGTTAAACATTTTATTGTATTTTGAAAGTCTTTTGTGTCCTTAAATGGCACCAAAAATTCAAAATGATCATTCTATTGTCTTTTGCATTTAAACCTCTCCATTTGCCCAGGGTTTATGATTGCATTTGTGAGAAGGTCAAGTTATGAAGTATATATCACTCTTGCAGCCTACTCTTCCATCTGTAGCTGGGGCTACCTGACCAAAACTCTGTCTTATGTGTATGTTTAGAAGGAGTCCCCACAATTTCATTGGCAGATGATGGAGTAGTTTTCCAGGAGACTGTTTCCTTGTAGTACTGCCACATTGTTTGATGTGACCTTTGAACACATGTCTTAGTCCATTTATACTGCTATAACAAAATAACTGAGACTCAGTGAGTCATGAAGAAGAGAAATTTAGCCAGGCATGGCGGCACACGCCTTTAATCCCAGCACTCGGGAGGCTGAGGTAGGAGGAGCGTTGTGAGTTCAAGATTGGCTTGGGCTACAACATGAGCGCAAGGCTGGTCTGAGCTACATAATGCGATCTTGCTTCAAAAAACTAGGGCGGGGAGTTTGGCTCAATGGCTTAAGCGCCTAACTGGCAGGTGCAAAGTCGTGAGTTCGATCTCTGGTGCCGCAAAAAAAAAAAAAAGAAAAAAGAAAAGAAAAGAAATTTATTTCTCATGGTTATAGAGGCTGGGAGCCAAGTTCAAGACACCTGCACATTAGGTGTCCATTGATGGCATCTTCTCAATGTGGTATCCTCATATGGCAAAAAAAAAGTAAAGAGACAAACAAGGTCTAAACTAGGTCTCTCCAGTCAGTGTATAAAGCATTCATTTATTCAAAAGTGTAGAGTCCTATAACTGAATCACTTCCCTGAATGTTCCACCTCTTAAAACCACCAGAATGGGAATTAAGTTTCCACATGAAATTGGAGGTGACAAATGATAATAGCAAGAAAGCCACCATTGTGGATTCATTTCACGACTTTAATCCCAGTAAGATGGCTTCAATTTAGAGCATTTTGCCAAAGAAATCCAACTGCTCACGAAAAAGCATCTGACCATTTGTTCTTTACTTACTTTGCAACCAAATCTTAATAACCACAACCTTAATGCATTAGAATGTCGGGACCTAAATTCTTATCATTGTAAGTGGTTATTCTGGTCATTTTGACACTGCACGTCATAGAGTTATCCTGACCCTTTTCAGTTGGGATACTTTTAGGTGACTAAGATGTCAACTTTCCTGTGTTCCTGAGCTCATACTACAACCTGTGTGCTGGACGGCATCTAAGAGTTGCATGTAAATTTGTGGTAATGTTTAAAGCACTTGTGTTTATACAAATGATACTTACAATTATCATTTTCATGAGAATGAACCAATCACCAGGCTAGGTGCTCTATATGTGCTATCTCATTTCAAACTCCTAATAACAGCTATAGACATAATTACCCCAGACAGAGTATTTGCTTGAGATTGCACACTAGAAATATTAGAATTCACATGTATGTTTAGCTAATCTTAAGATTTACCCAGGCTGTCGCTCTGCTGCACCCCTAGGTTTCTTCCAGAGTCCCACCATGCCCACCTGATTATAACAAAAGTTAATACACGACCATCGTTATGAGCTGGGCGCTGTCACTGTTTGTGTAATATCTTGCTTAACACTCAGCAGTAAAGTAGCATAGGTGAAGAAACTGAGGCATAGGGTGTTAAAGATCTTGCCTAAAATCCCCCAGTTTTTAAACCATAGAATTAAAATTTAAAGTCATACAGCCTCATGCTACAGGTTTCTCTAACAATCACTGTATCCTATAGGCCTCTCAGTGTATCAGAGACCTTTCAAGATGGTTTTGCCAAACCATCAGAGCTACAAAAATTATTTTGAAAATGGCTGTATTCAAGGGTACATGCAATACATTACGTACACACTTCTGCATGCTTTAAACACTTTTCTTCGTATCTTCGTCACAGGAATCATTTATATTTTGAAGTATAATCAACCAAAGATATCCCTCCTACCTACAGAGAATACATCTGGAATTGCCCCTCCTTTTCACTCTCTCTACAGTTAGCTATGGTCACCAAACCAAACAGGATTTAAAGAATTATGGAGCTCAATGCAATGCATTTTCAGTCTGGCAATTTATTTTCAGTGGTTGTTACAGGATGAAGACAGAGAACTTATTTTTTGAGGCATCTACCAGGATGGTGGCGGGAAGGAGGAGAGACCCAGGGCTCAGAGTGCTCAGGGCCCTGCTGGATGCTGAGTCATGCACGTAAACTCTTACATTGTCCCTCTCTCGCTCCAGTGTCCTCTTCTGCCTAGCTATGGGTACACACCTATCTGCTCTGTTCGTTCCCCAGGTAAAGTGCTAGCAATCTATGTAGAACAGAGCTCTGATTTGGATGTCAAATAAAACTGATTGATTTTATGATTCTGTAAAGGTCACTACAAAAAGTGAAATGATTTCTGCTGCCGACAAGCACCCATAAATCCAGGCTGTTTGTGACGAGGCTTGTCCCACTGCAGGAAGATAGATTCTTGGACTTGCGCCCAATCCTAGAAAAGATACCAAATTTTGTACTGGACTTGGCTCAGGAGCTGATGTTCTTTAGGCATCATGGAGATTTCTACCTATGAGGACAGTGTGATTAAATGTGAATTTGTTGGTGATTGGTCCTACAGTAGATTTGTAAGTATTAAAAGTTAAATTACCACACTATTGCTTTGGCAAAAGAACTTCTTTCATTTGCTGATTACCTCATTACTTCCAATTAAGGTTCCTAGGATGTGAGGTCTCCAGATGACTGGAAAGGTCAGTATGTTCCCAGAACCTGACCCACACCCCCATGTCTTCCAAAACTCCCTGAGAGCAAGAGGGTTTTCCCATTGACACTTTCCATTTCTCCCAAAAGAGATCTTAGCACACTTTATGGTGATGGCCATATAGGCTGCTTCTAAAATCTAGCTATTATCAATCATGCTTCTATAAACATGAGTATGCATGGATCTCTGTAACATAATGCCTTCAACCGTTTTGGGGACATAACTAAAAAAGAGAATAACTGGGTCAAATGGAATATCTAGTTTTAGCTTACAAGGAATTTCCATGCTGATTTCCACAGTGGTTGCACTAGTTTGCACTCCCACCAACAATATAAAATGGTTCCATTTCCCTGCAACTTTCCAGCATTTTTTATTATTGGGTTTCTTGATGGTGGCCATTCTTCCTGGGGTGAGACAGAATCTCAGTGTTGTTTTAATTTATATTTCTTTAATGGCCAGTGATGTTCAACATTTCTTCATGTGTGTGTTGGCCACTTCTTTTTCTGTGACAGTTATACATAGTGGAGCACCCCTTTGCAATTAAGAAGGATAAATTTGAGTCTTTTATAGGAAAATGGATCAACCTTGAGAACACAATGTTAAGTGAAATAAATCCAACACACAAGCTTAAATATAGCATGTTTTATCTTAAATGAGAAATCCAAAATATAAGCAAAAAGCCAAATAAAAGATAGATAATAGGAAGTTGAGAGACAGATCTTAAATAGGAAGGGAATCAAGACATGGAGGGAAGGGGAAGGA
The DNA here is from genome assembly GCA_004363535.1 of Dasyprocta punctata. Lineage (NCBI taxonomy): Eukaryota > Metazoa > Chordata > Mammalia > Rodentia > Dasyproctidae > Dasyprocta > Dasyprocta punctata. Next base: position 94,302 of record RJWM01004362.1, on the reverse strand, counting down.
AGGCAATGGAAAGTGGATGAAAAAAGGAATCGTGACACGTTGTGCACACATACCAACTCCACACAAGGAATGCACACGTTATGTACTGCACACATGGACTAACTAATGAAATAAATCGGTAGCTCTTAGCACAGAGGGATCCACAAATAAATGAATAAAGTAGAACACATGTTTGAGTTTTATGAGATATTTAATTCATGTTTAATATCTAGGCATCATCAAAGTTCCTTGGGATCCTGGGTCCAGAAAAAGAAGGAGAAGAGCATTGGGAAATAAACAAATATGGTTGAAAAGCAAAGGACTGAAAATAGGTATTATGTGGCACATGTGTACACATAAGTATACAAGTATCTGCAAAAATAATGTAACAGTGGATGTATGGACAGCAGTGTAAACTAGTCAGAAGCAAAAGATCCACAGTTGAGTTATCATTTCTATTTTCGAAAAACAACAGCCAGCCAAAGGTAAGATGTTGAGGGAACCAGAAGTTACTTAAAAATATGGAATGAAACAGGGAAGGAATGCGTGCCTTCAATCAGTGGACTGATTGTCCTCTCCGATACAGGGAAAGAACCTAAAGGCAGAGGTTGTGGTTTCCCTCCTAAAGGAAGTAGGTGGGATGGCTTCACCAACATTTGACTAGCAAAGAAGTGATCATGTGGTTGCCAGCCTTGATTCTGCCCAATTCCTGCCATTACCAGTCTAGCACAGGCCTTCACTGCCACTTCCCAGCCTGTTCTGTCCTCTTCTTACTGGGTGGTGCTTCTAACATGCAAATCAGACATGTCACTCTTCTGCTTTAGTTCCTTGAAATACTATCAAAGGAGCTCGTGGTCCAGCCCTTGCATTCTCTCCTCTCTTCTAAGACCACTTCCAACCTCCCACTTTCCCCCTCTGCATCTTAATTCCCTACGTGCAGCAAGGTGATTATTCTACCACCTCTTTCTGGAATACCTTCCCTCACATCTTTGCCTGGCTTTCTTGTACTCCTCCCACAACCCTTAGGTGAGAACTCTCCTACACAGCTAACCTTGACTTGAAGTCTTCTTCTCAGAGGATGTGACCAGTAGTAGGAAAAGTGGTCTGAAAGAACTGATGCTAAGTTGTATTCGAAGACCAGCTCATCCCTCACCTCTCAGACAAGGAGGACCCCATAGTGAGCCCTCTTCAGACTGCAGCATGGTAAGTCCTGGCATGAAGTAGTGGCCCAATTACTGAATAATTCACTGGTGGTAACCAAGTGTTTCTGTATGATGATTCTAGATAATCAGGCATCTAAAAGTTAAGTGAAGAGCAATACCTATAACCACAGCAGAGCTGGTTGGTAATTAGTAATTTGTACTGACACCCTGAAGAGGGTTGCTGAGAAAATGAGATCTGTAGATGCAAAATTAAAGGACAAATGTGAGAGCCAGAGACTCCTTTCTTGCTGCAGCTGCAGTATAGACAAGGCCAAGGGCATGGTGGAGCTACAGATTTCCAGAGAGATATAAAGGCACAAGCAGGAAGATTTGTTACACTAAGGCTAGGGTTCTGGTTAGGAAAATCCAGAACTCTGAAACATGGAATGGTGATATCTGGATGGTATTTGACCTTGAGTGTATCCCTGAACAGTCAGAGCATCCTAAGGCGATGTTCTCATCCCTAGTAAAAGCATTACTTCTTCCAAACTCAAACATGCTGGAGAGTCTTTTTTTCTGCAAAACAAATGCTTCCCTCATTTCCTGGTTGCAGTCAGATAGCTCAAATTAAATCCCAGTATCATCTCACTGAAGAAGGAAAAGATTACTCACAAATGAAGCTGAAAGAATTAGCAGGCATATATTGGGGGAAAACAACAAAGTACTCCTGAGATTAGATTTTGAGGGTGACTTGATCAAGGAGACCATAATATAAAAGTAGATGAGCAAGAAAAATTGACCAAAGGCACTTTCTTGGAACACAGGATTATATACCCGGCCTGGGGCTCCTGAGAGCAGAAGGATGCAAGACTCACATAGGACTTTAGAAATCTACTGACTGAGGGCAAACAGCACCATTCAGAAGTAAAATTTAACCAGGAGTGGTGGTACAAGGCTGTGCAAACCCAGCAGTCTGGCAGGCGGAAGCAGGAGAATCCCAAGTACTAACCCAGCCTGAGCAACTTAGTGAGACCTTGTTTCAAAATGTTAAAAAAAAAAGAAAGAAAGAAAGAAAGAGAGAAAGAAAACTAAAAATAAAATTTAAAAGAAAAAAGAAGTAGAATTTGTGCTGCTTAAAAGAGAGCAACCAGGTGGCCTGGGAAGGAGGGAGGCTGACAGTAAGATCGGCTGAACCAACGGCCATGGTTATGAAATGGAACTGATTTATTTTGCCCTGGACTATACCGAGAGTAGTTTTCAAATCTGTTGGAGCGTTTGTGTAAAAACTAGTGATCAGCATAGAGAAATTTAACGTAAAAACAAATAAGTTGTATGGGAAAATAAAAGCAATCATACCATTCTATAGCTCAATGTGAATAACAATTAATCAATGCTGCATATCTATACTATTGTTACACAATCATCTTGGGAAAAATAGGGAAGTAAAATGCATAGAGGATCACAGGACTTCTCCAGCAGTGCTTCCACCTCTTCCCTCATGAGGAGGAGTCAACCGAAATGTCTAAAATTAAGCATTCTTAGAAATAAAATGGTAGGTATCGAAATCACTCAAAAAGTTTACTATGTTTCTGGGAAGTAGGTCGTGTATATGGATGGTGGAAGTGAGGAATTATATTCTTATTGGTTTTGAGGCTGTTTGACTTTTTCAGTTTATTTAAACTGCTTTGATAAAAATAAGTCCTTGAAGATCTGAATATTTCCACGGCAGGGGAGAACAAGGGGTGTATCCGAAGCTAAGCGTGGATCAGCTGCTTACATCTCAAAGCAGAGCAATGCACCTCCCTTGGCATTTGGGCCTCATCCATGTATGGCTCCATTGTTTTTTCCTTTCCAGACGGACTTCCTCAGTGTTGACTGCTTGCTGGCCACTTATTCATCCCCCTATCACTGTTACTGACTTCTCTGTTTCTCTTTCCTTATTTGCCAACACTAGGTCATCTTCTCTTTTAGCTCACCTACCACTACCATAATTTATTCTACTTCATATTCCCCTCTGCTCACTCCTTCTCATCTTCCCACACCCTCTCCAAAGCTTCTGATTTTAATATGATATATAAACTTACCCAGGAAAAGTCTACAGCAAACTCATTTCTTAGGTAGCATGAGAGGTGGACTTCCCATTCCTCTCCCAACCCCTCCAAAAAAGGTTCCATTCTTAGCAGAGTGTTTTCTGTCTGTTTCCTTGGATTTCAATTCAACTTGCTTGCTTTCCCTCCTGCTCTCCTCTAAGATGAGTTCCTCATGTTCCCTTAAACTGTGTTCTGAGACTCTGAGTCTTTTTATTACTTTTCTGACCACGTTCAACTCCAGAGAGTTGAACAAGCTCCTGGGCCTGGGAAACCAGCTCCTGTTTGTTGTTAGGATTTGGGGAAGCTCAGTGTGTGATGGCCCTTCCCAAGTGAAAGAAGATGCATGGTCTGTCAAGGAATCAGTACATGAAGTCCAAGGAAGCTGAAGAACAGCACTGGAGGGACAGTGACTAATGGTGATGCTAGAAAGATGGCCCAGAGACAAGTGACTGGGATAGAAGACAATAGAAACTGAAATTTGATCAGCTTACAGATTTTTGCCTTGAAGGGCACTCGAAAACCATTGGATTCTTTGGGGCATAAACTAGCTGTGATCAGATTTCTATAAAAGATGAGTCTGCAGGAAATACAGAGAATGTATGAGATGTGGTGAGAGAAAGCCAGCTGCAAATGGTGCAGATGAAAGATAATAGAAACTGGATTAAGGGGATGACAGTGGGACTGGAAAAATGTAATTGAAACCGAGAGAGATTTAGGAGATAAAGTCAACAAGACTTGGCAATGACCTGGTTAGGAATGATGAGAGAAAGACACAATAAATGACCTCCAGGTTTCTAGCCTGAATAATTGAGAAGCCTATGATGGTACCATTCACAGATGCAGTGGGTTCTGGAGAAGGACCACATTTAGGAGAGAAGTCACACAGTTTTTGAGCTTGAGGTGTGATTAAAACAGCTTGTTGTTGTTGTTTTGTTGTTACACAGTACTCATTATCTTTTCAAGAGAACCTTGATTTCCTTCTTGGGAATTATTCTCCATTATGTATTTGGTCTTGGCAAGGATGCTGGGTTGACCTTGGGAAGGAAAATAGAGGCTGGCATCTAAAGAGAAAACAGAGAGAGAGGGAGAGAGAGAAGTAATTTGTTAAGTAATACCAAGTATAGATGTGTCTATTGCTATGTTTGGAGAATAATGAAACTTTAGACTTTTACAATGTTAATAAAAATTTCTGATTTTCCTACTACAGAATGAATGCATTTATAATTTACTGTGCAGTTACTATATAGTTAAATCAAACATGGATGTAGTTGTATCAAAATCAAATGTTACAGATAGGGCTCTATTATCAATGCTGATGTCTTTGCAGCAAAGAATTGAAGAAATCTTGATAAAGATGTGGCTACAGGATATTTCTCCCATCTGGTTTTTTATTCTACTTCCATTGTTTAGCATCCAAGTTCTCAGAATGTCTCTCTGACCAAGTATTCATTCTTTTTATCGTAAAATTCATTATAAACTTCAATAAATTCTTTCTCTCATAGTAACTATTCAAAATTCAACAGTTAGTGTCCTCAAACACTAGTTACCTCTGTTCTTAATTACACAGAAATTAAGATCCCTTCTGCTCCCTTTATACCCATAAAATACCAGTTCTTTATTTGGGAGACGCGATCTGGCAAACACCTTTCCAGCATCCTCCTGATCTCTCCCTCTACCTTTCCTTGAGCCCTCTCCCATCTGCCATCACACTCTGCCAGGTACCCAACAGGGTCATCTCTGTGTCCAGAAAGCCATTTGCATCCCTTCTAAGCACATAGTGGCAAACACCTGGTGTTTTACCATTTGACAATTTCACACCCATAGTTGGTCTCACCTTTGAAAGAACCTTGGCTAGTTCTAATCAGAAGGGAAAATGGACAGTCTCCACCGTAACTTCATTTCCCCTCTTCAATTTTTCTCTTCATGGTAATTTTCAATCCTGTGCCCAAGTGCATGGTGTGTTTTTATTCACCCTCTGATACCAGTAAGAAGGAAATTTTGTCGTCTGACATTACCAGTTTTTTCCAGGGGCTGATTTGCCTATGTGAACATGCTTCTGGGCAAGGGACCTGCTTGCTTAGCCTGTACAGGAATGAGACCTTGGAATATGAAACCAAATCCCCAGTCTTTTTTCTTCCCCACTACACTTTGGTCTAATCACTCTGAAGAGAGAGTGAAATCAAGGCTTTTTAAATAGAGTTAAATGTTTGAGAGAAGTACATATAATATTACAGCTGAAGTGATCATTAGAAGCCATCTTATCCAAACCACAGATTTTGAAAATGAGGAAACTGAGGCTCAGCAGATGGAATCTTTCCCACAGCTAGACAGAGACAGAAAGCACTGTTCTCAACTTCACTCCATTCCAGGCACAGCTCCTCTTGTCTATGAGATATAAAGTGTCAACTTCGGAACTTAAAGTGTTTATTCAAAATCGTCAAGCTCTTATTATACAACTTTGTCCAATATTTGGGTAAGACTCACCAGTAATCTCTTTTTTTCTTAAAGCAAACAAACAAAGATTGCCACACCTCACTTGACCTCACAGCACCCAAGATGTTTGGCCGCCATCTTCCCTCCTGAAGCAATGGCCTCCAACTGCAGTCCTGGGGTTCCCAGAATCACCCTTCATCATCTCCCTGTGTTTTCCCTCCTCCTCGCAACTGCGCCTCCACCAGCAATCACGAGGGACCATGCGACCTTCAAATTCCTCAACTCCTCCATTTTTGGTTTTCACCTCCTTTTTAAAATTGGCATTAGTGACTTGTTCCTCCCATCTCTTCCCTGAATTGAACACTTAGTAATTCTTTGGTAACTCGCTTTTTAAAAACTATTTTAAGTTACCTTTTTAAAATTGTGAAATGCTTGAGAATTTAAGACTAGAACCAAGTATGGCATATATTTCCTGTTTAATGAAACAACAATTATTCATTTGATATATTTCCTTTTCACCTATTTTCATATTTCACACATTATTTCAGTTATTTTTGGTGTTCCTGCATATTTTTCATGCCTCTCACTGTTACATATTATTCAGTAGCATATTCATACCTTCATTTACAATATTTGATACCCAAAATAAAGGATAAAATTCATTTCCATGATATCCTGTGTTACACTAAGAAGATTCCCAAAATCCAAGTGAGGGCAAAATGTGGTGGCTTGAAGTTGACCTCAAGTGAATAATTCAATTCGCTGAATCAACAATGGCTTTATAGAAAAAATAGATTCAACCTTTAACTTCTGATGGTTTGATTTATAATATTCAACTTTAAAAGCTTTGGAGAATAAAAAGAACTCATTACAACAAAACACATTGCCATTAATCCCTTCAAAATACCTCTTTCTTGAAACACATTTGTTTCTTCATTCCTGGCACTTTCTACAGCAGCTTTTAAAGTCCTCTCTCATGAGTGCCTTCAGTTGTGCTGCTGTAGATGCCTACATGTCCTAAATCCATTCAAAGATGTTTACCTTTCACAATCATTTTGACTTTGGGAAAGAGCCCCACAGTTTCACATTGCCGATTCCAATGAATTAAATGGATGAGGACAAATCATACTGTTTCTATGAGCCTGCCTTTCCACTGGATAGCACGCAGCAGCAGCCTTCATCATGCTTTTTTTTTTTACTCATGGCTCCTGAAGACATGAAACAAGACTCTCAGAACTGCTTCAGAAAGTGTCCAGAACTAAAGAATTAATGTTCAAAGCAAAGGGGAATATTTTGAGTAGAATTAATGGCAATTTTTGACATGAAAAAATCAAATAAACCTTAATATAGTTGTATTAGGAGACCTCAATAGCCCACTGTCACAAAAAGACAGGTTAACTAGACAAAAAAATCAACAATGAAATATTAGAATTAAATCAAACCTTTGAGCAAATGGACTTAGTAGATGTTCACAGAATCTTCCACCCTACAACGACAGAATACACATTCTTTTCAGTTGCACATGGGACATTCTCCAAAATAGACCATACACTGGTTCATAGAACATGCTTGAGTAAATATAAAGGAATTGAAACTATCCCATGCATACTATCAGACCATAGTGCAATGAAATTGGAAATCCATGTCAAAGGAAACCACAAGAACTTCATTAACACATGGAAATTAAATAGCACACTACTAGCCGGGCATGTTGGCGCACGCCTTTAATCCCAGCACTCGGGAGGCTGAGGTAGGCGGAGCATTGTGAGTTCGAGGCCGGCCTGGGCTACAACGCGAGCGCAAGGCCGGCCTGAGCTACATAGTGCGACCCTGCTTCAAAAAACCAGGGCTGGGAGTTTGGCTCAGCAGCTTAAGTGCCTGTCTGGCAGGCGCGAGGCTGTGAGTTCAATCCCTGGTGCTGCAAAAAAAATAAATAAATAAATAAATAAATAAATAGTACACTACTGAACAACCAATGGGTCACAGATGAAATTAAAGAAGAAATTAGACAGTTCCTACAGTTGAATGATAAGGACAATACAATATACCAGAACTTGTGGGACACAGTGAAAGCAGTCTTAAGAGGGAAATTGCTGTTGTGGGGGGTGTTATTTCCCTCGTTTCTCTCTCAGTGAGATTGTTGTTCATGTGTGGGATTGTTGTTGATTTTTGAGTGTTGATTTTGTGGCCAGCTGCATTGCTGGGTCTGCTTGTTGCATCTAGGGGTCTCTTGGTGGAGTTTTTGGGATCTTCTAGGTAGAGTATCATGTCATCTGAAACAAAATCTATGTATATAAAAAATTAGTTGTAACAGTCAGAGAAAAAGAATTTTGAATGAAATATAATTTTCTCAGGGTCACCTTCACATTTTATTTTTAATGCGAAATGTTCATTTGAAAACAATTGTGCTAATAATTTGTTAGATAATGTTTCATGTCTATATTTTTCAACTTAAATAATTTTTGGGAATATCCAGTATGCTGATGATTGTTGCTGTTTTGTTGGTTGGTGTGAAATTGTTATGTTTTGATTTCTTATTTTCCTTTTGTTTAAAATTTAAAAAAAGAATTAATGGCAATTTTTACAAATTTAAGCATTCACTATAGTTTGATCACACCTCCCATGATGGTGAAACATGGTAGATGTTCAGTAGAAACTGTACTTCAGGGTTTTAATTTGGGTCTTTCGTAGGCCACCAGGGCACAGCAGCAGAAGCAAGCTGCAACTCTCAGTGCCCCCCTCACAAGGGGAGACACAGACACTCTGCAAATGCACTGTGTGGCTAAACTTGGATATTTAGTATCAACTTACAATATTTTCAAATTACTGTGAGTTTATCGGGATTTAAGCCCATCATAAATAGAGGAACTTCTGTGTTTCTTACATCTGAAATGCCTTTGAATGAGAATCCAGTTGTCTAGGCTACTTCTGCATCCCTACAATAGGCTGAAAATGGCTTTCCTAAATCCATGCCCTAATCCTTGAAATGTGTGAATGTATTACTCTGCATACCAAAGGGGACTAAACAAGCGAAGTTGAGAGTCTTGAATTATCCATTCCAGACTCAATAGAATCACAGTTTGTCCTTGAAAGAGGGAGGTGAGAGAGAAAGTAATATCACTTGAAGGTGGACTAGGCCATGAGTCAAGGGATGGGAGCATCCTCTAGAAAAGCTAAAAAAGGCAAGGGAAGAGGTTCTCCCCTAGAATCTTCAGAAGGGATGCAGCTCTACCAACAAGTTTAGCACGTAAGTCATACTCAGACTAATCTCCAGACCAGTCTCCAAAACTACAAGGCAATATAATTGTGTGCTTTAAATCATTAAATTGTTGGTAATGTGTTATGGAAGGCACAAGAAACTAGTATACTCACCCTCCACACTGAAGGCCAAGGTTCTAGGAGCTCCATAAAAACACCTGGATGCTTTCATGGCTCAGGGATCTCCTTCAGAACAGCTCCCTCTGCCATTCCGCTGCCTGCCCTCAATTTGTTGTATGTGCCCCAGGCCTGGGTTTCTCACCACACTTTGCCCTTTTGGATTTGGACCAGTGGGCCAGGCTGACTTTAACCCAGACATGCTCTCCAGATACCTCAGCTTTTGTCTGCTCAGTATTGGGCCTCAGTGCCCAGAATACGAGGCCAGAAACAACATTTGAGGATGGGTTGCTAAAAGGAGAGATTAGACAAGGATTTCTGGATCCATGAGATGTGGGCAAGATACCATTTTCCTTGAACTTTCTGAGATCTAGATCCAATCACTTGCTGGGCACATCTACCCGGATATTACTATGGATGCTCAAACTCCACATGTCTAAAATGCAACTCCTGATTTCCCCAAATCCTGTATTTTCTCGTATAGTCCTAATCCTAGTTATTGGTAACACCTAGTCATTTCACCCATAAATCCAAGTTAATTTATATCTTCTCAACATTCCCAGGCTAGATTACAAACTACTCAGTTGTTTGCCTCGGAATATTTATAGATTTCTGGTTAAAATAGATTTTGCTATTACTTTAGTATAATTAAGCTATGGTTATCCTTCAATTAAAATTTTATATAATGTTAAATATTAATGAATATAATTCTGAAATATTTTGTCAGTAAAAGAGGCCAAGGTGACTACCTTACCATATGAAAAGCATGGACTCTAGCACATATATAATATGTAATATTGTTTATATATTCATATATTTTATATTACATACATATATAATATTGTTCCTCTTACCCATATGATACTGTTTCCCTCTCTAAGTAGAAAATTGTTCCAGGCCCTCACTGGTCTAATCATAGTTTCTTTCCTCTCCGATCCTGGGTATTTTCAAATTCCTTTGGAATCATAACAAATCATTCTTTTAAAACTAGGCTAGGAATACAGGCTATTCATGTTTTCATGTTATTGAAATAAGCATTAGAAATGGTCACATTATGTCATTAATATTTTCATTGTACTCTGGAAAAGGGTTGGAAGTCTACATTTATACAATCCTCAGTATCCACAAAGCATTATCAGATGAAGATGGTATGTTGAAATTGGACCGTAGGGGTCCAAGTGATCACTCAGTGACTGCTCTTTTCTAAGAACCTACAGACTCTGCCTGACTTATTTCCACCCTCAATTAAAATACTGAGAATTCTGTATCCAAAGGATTTCCTATCTGTATATTTTGTGATACAGAGAATGACCTTAAAAATTTCACCTGAGTTTTACTACCAGATGAATTCTTAGAACTTAAAAAGTATAGGAAATGCACAACCCATATTCCTTTTGGTGAGTAGACTAGAATGTATGCAACTTTTATTTTTTTAAAAATAATCTATAAGTTCTCAAACAGAATCTTTTTTAAATTTATTTAAAATGTATTCTCATTACCAAAAAAGATAAACTAATAGAGATGTACAATAGATACCATCTTAAATCCACTTCTGAGATTTGGTTGCTGTATACATTTGGTTTCATATTCTTCCAGGATTTTGCCTAAGTAACAAGTAACTAGAAGGATTTTGTTTGTACTGTTAAAGGTGGTGAGAAGAGTGGAGAATGAAACAGAAACTAAAAGGTCCAAAAATAGGAAAAGCAATCTCCTATTTGTGCTGTGGCAGCAAACATAAAGAATCACAGCCCAGAGCCACACATAATACTCCCTAATGTAATTAGGAAGCCAAACCTATCTATTTCCCTCTGCCGCTGGGAACCTTCAAGTATGCAGCTGAAAAAATGGAACTGGCACAATAACTTTCCTGAAATGCACTGAGGACTGAGACGTTAGACCCTAACCCACAGAGAATTGATATAGCCTTTGGTTTACTAAAGAAATCAGCTGAGGAACATTTTGTTTCCCATTGTCACAGACAAAGTCATGCTTATAGCAAGGTCGTTTTAGGTTTCAGAGGAAATACTTTCCCTAAATTCACGCACAGAGTAATTGTCCTCAAAATGACACCACAAAAGGTGAGATCTTAGGAGGCACTTGGGCTGACAAATGGCTCTGCTGTGCCACCATCACCAAGGAGATGGGCTGGGTCCATCATCTCGCCAGCCCCGGGGCATCTCTTCTGCATAGTGGGGTTACTAAGCCATGTGCACGACAGCTCGCGGGGTCCTTTCAAAGTAATCCCACAGAAGTGGAGGTAAGTGTGCTCCCAAGTGAACACAGTCCTGCACGAACATCAGGAATTATGATACTTGCATGATCATCTCAGAATGGTGGGGACACACACTCACCTCTCCCCCTGCATTTCTGCTCAGATCATAGAGCCCACAGCTGACACACATATACTGAAAAATGCATAACCTGACCTACCCCTCCTAACAGCTTTCTGAATCAAGTAAAGTGAACCGAACATCTGCATGCAGCACCAGCACACATGAAAACTAAGCCAAAAGAAAAAGAACAGAGAAACAAGGAGAATACAAATCTTTGAAGCTTTATTTTTACTTAGCCCACCCGAATTTATCTTCAGGCAGGGAGCCAATGGTTCCACAAGCCTTGAGTCTAATCTCATTATCCTGCCATCCAGTGTTCTCCATTACCTGATTCCTGTCAATCTCTTGGTCCCATCCTTTCCATCTCTCCTTCCCTTCATTCCCCACTTAGCTTCACTACCTCACTCTCAGCCAAAACCCCATGAGATTCCCGAAAGAACTACGCCCTCCCTCAAATCTCCACAACGTTGCCCATACATGCCCATCTCTCTCCCAGGATCCTTCTACTCTGCTGATACCATCTTCTCCTGTAAGGCGCTAACATTCCCTGATCTGTCACTCCAAGGTGGGCTACATTTCACACTTCTTATTCTCATCATTGACACACCCAACCACTGAGTTCTGGTGGTCGGTTTGGTGGCCTGGATGCTTAACTGCTAGAGTAGGGGACTAGCGTGCCTGTCATTTTCTACTGCAGGGAAAGGGCACATGGTGGATGCCTATTGCATAGAGGGCAGAAGGACGGAGGCAAGAAGTTCAAAGATGAAAGCAGTTCATTTTAATTTTGTTGACAGGAAACAATGTTTTGGTAAAAGAATCAAAATAACTCTTTGTTTCTGTGCAGAAGGATAGATACAGAGTCCATCAAAAAAAAGAGTATACATATTTCAGGAAAAGAAAAAGTTGTATAAATATTTTAGTACTAAATTTATTGAGACAGCATGAGAGTAATATGAGTTACCTTTGGCCTCCACAATTACAAGAGGTACTCAAAGTGGTGGCCATGAGCTTCCAGACATTATTTAGTAGAGCGAATTGCTAAAACCTTGGTGAAAGCATCTATTAAGATTGTTGCACACGCATTTTCAATTTCTTCCCTAAGAGCCAGTAGTATAGTGGGTTTTCAGTGTTATACAACAACCTCTAGGGTTCCCCATATAAGGGTAACACCATCTGTAGAAAAAAACATCATACTATTTTTCTTTTCCTGAAGTGCGTATACATTTTTGGCAGACTCTGTATACACATATACATGTATATATGTATGTGTGTGTATATATATGTGTATGTATATACATGTTTATAGATATGTACAGGTATGTATATATTCATGTCTATATTCCTTGTATGTATGTACATGTCTACATACAGATATGTATGGGTATGTGTATGTTGTATGTCTATATACTGTAAAAATACACATATGCATGTGTATATATATATATATATTTAACCAATTTTCAACATGGTTATTGATGTTTACTTTTGAAACCACATGCACAGCCTGTGCAGCTGGTGACACTGTGGGCCACCTGCTACCTAATGCTTTTTCAACCATGCTTGATTACCAAGATGTGGGAGAAAAATACCGGAATTCAGCCTGATACGTATTTTATAATTCAGTCTGTGTCTGAGCAAAGGAGCTCAAACTGTGGGTGTCTGCAACCTGGAAGAAGCACGGAGCTCTGGCACCTGCCGCAGCGGGTCCCTGGTGTGGTGCCCATGTGCTCTGTTAGCACTGAGGAAAACAAACTCCAACTGCCCACAGTAGGCGACAGGAGCTAATGCATAGCCCTTCCTGAAGGCAGCCTGAATATATTTTCCACTTCCTGTGTGCTTTGCAAGCAAATTTGTAAAACAAAGCAAGCCTGGGTAGTGGTATGAAAACTCCTGAGGAAGGCCAGAGTAAAGATCCCCTTCCCTTTATACAGCACTTCACAGTTTGTTCAGCATTCCACAAGCAGCGTTTCATTTGCTCTCCATCTTAATAGGGGGAGGAAGACAGAATGACTTTTTCTTTTCTTAACCAGTGAAGAAAAGGAGATGAAAGAGATAAAGTTACTTTACAGAACTATCCATGATAAGACTTGAAAAGTTAGGTTGATTAGACATCTCTCTAAAAACAGAAGCACTGTATAGTAGAAAAGAAATGAGCTTAGAGGTGGAAGGTCTTGAGTTTGACCACATACATCTCTGTGACTGAGGCCAGCCATTTACTTTCCCTGCACCTAATGTTCTTATCAGTAAAATGGAAACAACTTTCATTTCCATGTCCAAAGGAGAGTACACTTGGAGGAGTAGCGAGGGTTAGATAGCACTGGTCCCTGCAAGGCAGGACTACCACCATGATTATCATCTACTATAATTTCCATCTTTTAGGAGGACACAGGACAGAGTTTGAGGCCTGAGGCTGAACTTACAATATCTCTAGAATCATCAGTTCCTAACGTCCTATGCAAAGAACAGGTTATACTTCCAAAAATCAGGACCTGACTTAATCTGCTATTGTAACTTATCACCTACTAGCTCAAACAGCTCTGATTGTTTTGATGGCATGCGAAGTTTTAATGAGAGATAGGTACTTTCATTAAAACTAAGTCAAATGAAATGCTAAAAAGAATTTCTTTCCTTGGAAATCCATGCCTGTGATAAATTCACACTACTATGCATGCAGAAGGGAATGATCAGCTGTGGTAAATGGGGTATCACCAGCACCCTACATTAGAGCATCTTCTGACTTCATGGGTCATGTTCCAAAAGTTCACTTAAAGGTTGGTTGTTTGAGGTTTTGAATTCAAGTTACACAGAAAATCTTGTTACCTATGTTAAGTCAGTCTCTTTATGCCTATGTAGGCACAGTGTGGGCAAAGTCCAAAAAGGAGTAATTCTGCTGTTTTGGATTAAAAGGATTGTGGTGAAATAGCATGGTTATTTATTCACTGTTCCTAAGGGCCAGTGTGTTCATGGGTGGTGTTTAGGGGAAGACGCCACCTTTGACAATGAGAGGAGACTAAGGAAGGGGGACTCCTGCAGCTGCACCGAGCACAGGCCGGTGACCAGAAGGGATCACCCACCTGGCATCTGCTGCAGTCGCTCAAAGAAAAAACTATGTTCCACACTGGGACTCAGAGCAGGATATTCCTATATATAGGACATTCATAATTTAGGTGTTTATAGGTCAGGGAGTGACTGTGATGCATGTCCTGGCTTTTCTCCCTTGCTATGGCTATGTAAAACAGGCTGTCTTTAACTGTAAGAGTTGAAAGGCAGAAATAACCCGACCCTGAAATGATGATCCCTGTTACTATGGCAGCTTGGTTGACCTTTATAGATTAATATTCAAATCCTCCTTTGGAAGAAAAGGGTAGGAGCAAATGACATCTTCAGAAATTGAGACAAACTATATTAAAAGATATTTATTCAGGAAAAACTGAGGATAAAGAGAGAGAGAGAAAAATCATCTTACTTTCATAGAAACATGTCAGCTATTTAACTTATCTTTGATCTGACCCCACCCCCTACCTTTCCAGGTTTATCTCTGCTACTAAGATGGATATGACCCCAGGCTGGGACTAATCCATCACTAAAGGAGATAAAATCAGGCCTGGTCCATCTGGCAGGTGTCAAATATAAACAATCAGAGGCAGAAGTGAAACGGAATAATTTGGAATTGAAAGCTGAGCTAGCAACAAAGATTAAGAAAATAATTAATACTTCAGTGGCGAAGCCATGGGCAAACAGAGGGCACTGAGCCTTTTAATGCACAGGTGAGCTGTGCTTTGGCAATCAGGAAACCTAGGATTCTGTGAAGAGACTAGGAAGAATACTTAGACACTAGAGATTAGAACTGCTCAATGACTCATGTGTGGATATTCCACTTCGATTGACTTATGGAGGCTTAAGAATCTGAGTGTTCCACTTTGAAAACAATTGCACTTTGAAAAATATTGCACTTGGCACTAATAGATTTCAACCCCCAAACACCTAGGTCAACTACAAAACACTTAACGGAGTAAGTTATACCACAGAAGTCAAGTCAAAATGCATGCAGACTCACTTTCACCCAAAGGTTGAAACTTGCCAAGGAAGCTACAGCTGAAGACAAGACAATGGTTTATAGTTCTGGGCTTTAGTCCCAAGACAATTCAATCAAGAGAGACTTGGTGGATATTTTAATGTGATAATTCTATGCCAAGCTGCTGCCCTCTTTGGTATCCAAGTTTTAAGAGCCCTGCCATCTTTTTAAGTGAGTGGTGACATGAAAGATAAGAGCTATTCAAGAGGAGGTGGCAGTCAGGTGGGGTTCATTAGAATGAATGGAGATTTTCCGGAGGAAGTAAGAAAAGAGAAAGGAAAAGCTATAGCAGCGTCACCCACTTAGAGAACTAAAGCATCCTCCTAACTACTTTTCCCCAGACATGCCAGAGTAGGGGGAAGATGCTTTCATCAGTCAGCTGTGTTTGGGATCTGCCAAGCTGGTGGAGGCTGAGGGCAAGGTGTGGTCACAATGGAAAGTCAGGACACTCAAAGTTATGTTTGCTGGGTGTCTGTTTGGTGGGGACTCACAGCGTTGCCAGCTTCCACTGAGAGTCAAGTTCTGGGTAGTGAGTAAGACAGACGATCCTGCAGCCCAACTTTACAACTTGATGTTTGTTATGGTTTGTAACTAGTTGTCTCCCAAGAGCCTCATGTGCTTATGGTGCATCTTTTGAAAAGTGGTTGAATCATGGGGGCACTATAGGTGACTTGCTGTTAGGAGATGGACTCCGGTTGGAAGTTGCAGGACACTGGCAGGGGGACTTAAAAGGATTTATCTCCCTACCCAGCTCCCCACCTTCTCTCTCAAGAGATAGAGGGAGGGTGTTATGGCTTATATCTAGATGCCCCCACAAAGCCTCATGCACTCATAGGTGGGGTTTTTCAGAGCTGGCAGGATCCAGTGCGTGTGATACTGGGATTAAGGGTGTATGATACCAAATCAGTCCACTGATGGGAATCAGCATAGATCTGAGTGGTACCACCCAAGACAATGGTAGCCTGGATGGGACAAAAAGGAAAGGTAGCCTGGCTGCTTGCTGCTCGCTGCCCACTACTGACCACCTCATGGACTATTCCTGCTCTGCAATGCCCCTCTGCCATGCCACTCTGAATTGGAACTAATTGGTTATGGTCACACTGTGACCTGAAATAAACTTTTCCTCCCTTAACTTTGGGTGTTGGGTATTTTGTCTCAGCAACAAGAAAAAGTAACATGAATAATGGAATCATGATGTACTACAAACGTACTAACAAAAAATAAAAATTGAAAAAATGAGATCCAAAATGAATCTCTCTTCCTTTAAATTGTGGGTGTCTGATATTCCTCAGTGACAAGCAAGTAACTGATACAGAGTTATCACTTCCTGGATTGAGGAACCGTAGGCAAAATACTTCAATTTCAAATTATTTGAATGGTCAGATGGAGATGACTATAGTCTCTTGGGGCTTTGAGGGGACTAATTGCAATAAAGAGGCTGGTGGTTATTAGGTAGATACTACATAAGATGGATTTTACTATATTAAGGAGCATGTTCTTTGTCTTCTTTGACCTTTGCCATTAATCTACTGTTCTCCTTTTCAAGTGCTCACTGACCATTGACTCACTCTGCCTAGTATATCCTTGTGCCATGATCGGCACCTTGTTCTCAAAGTCCAAGCCAATGTCATTTTTAAATGGAGGTGCTTGAAAGATGTATCTGTATCCTATCCACCTCTCACTTAAATTCACTCTAGTACCCCTCCCATTAAAGTCTCTGAAGGCTCAATTGCCAAATCATAGCACCAAATCTGGTGAGATTCACGTCAAGTTCTCCGCCAGCCCTGGGGCTCCCCTGGTCTCTCCTTAGCTTTGTCCTCTCCTTGATGTACACTCTACAGATTCACCTGATTCTGCATTCTGCACTCAGACTTGACCTTCTTGGTACACCCTGTCCCTTTTCAACACCCTCCCCTGTCCTCACACTGCCATGACTTTCAGACAGGGCTCCTCATTTTTCATTCGTATTTGCCCTAACTGTAGTCACTTCCTCAGTGTGTCTTGTCATCTCCTTAACATTAGAATGTAGGCTTTTCCAGGCCTGGAAGTCCTGAAGTCTTCACTTCCTAGGCCCTTCTCACATCTTATAAAATCCACCAGATCACCGGCAAGCTTTTATTTGTAAAAGGTCAATTCATATTTCCTGTCCTGCCCCACTTTCAGTTGTCCACATTCAAGTAAATGGTTTAAGTTTGCCCAAGTCTTCCGGGACATCAAGCTAGGAATCAGCTGTGCCTGAATGCTTCCTCTACCATCCACTTCCGGGTTTCAAAGAGAGCCACCTCCCAACAATACCCACTTCATGCCATCTCTCTCGCCACCACTCAGTCTCAGCTGCTGTCACGACTTCCTTCCTGCTCTCTCTTTCCTTCCTGCCTACCTTTTCCACTCTCTGCCTGGAAGGCAGGCTGTCATCTCATGCTTCCTCAAGCATCTTCAATGAACCTCCAAATCTTTGTCTTGGACTTCACAGTCTTCCATAATCAGACTCCTGGGACCCCTCTGGCCCTTCAGGATCATCTCTCTCCTCTCTCTTCCTATGCTCTGGTTTCATTGATCTTTCTGCTTCTGGAACAAGTCAAGCTCCTGACAGATCTCAGGACATGATACTTGGAACATCCTTCTAGAACAGTCTTCTGTCTGTAACACTCCTTGCCCTACTCTGTGAATGAATGCCTCTTTCTTCAAGGAGACCTCCTGAGAAGGAAGTTTTCTGTACATCCTATCCTAACTCCATTCTTGTGACTTAAAATTCTCAATGCCAGCACCATATTTTCTTTATAACACTAAAAACTTGCACTTACTCAATCCAGTAATATGGTTTAACTTTCCATGCCTACCTCAGTATCCCTCTTAAGGATCAAAGTCACATGAAGGGAAAGATCCTTTCTGTCTAGCTCATTCGCATCCTCAATCCTTGATGCAGTTCATAATACATGTGAAGTTTCCTTAAATACTCATGAAATGGCCAAATGAATTAAATTCATTAATAACCTCATAGTTTCCAGATGACTCAGCACGGGTCAAACCTGTTAGTACATGAGGCCCTGGCCCACCCATCCAGCCTCTTCTCCTAATATCTGTCTGCATAGTTCTAGTGTTGTGGCCACATCAATCCCTAGACAATCTCTACCAGGAGCATGCTCTTCCAGCATATTACTTAAACTTGGAGCATTTCACCTATGTGTGTCCTCCTTGAGAAGTCAGGCATTAATTCATTTTAGAGTTCAACCAAGATCTAGTCCACCCAAAGATTCCAACCCACACCTGTACACCCTCTCATATTGTCTCCTTATTGCCTGTTTGAAATTATTTCTTCCTCTCCAATTCTGCTTTTCTTGGATTGTGTGTGCCTCAAAGACATATATGATTTAGCACTGTACTAACAGAATTCAGCACTTTACAAAATACAAAATTGGAAATCACAAAAAACCTATCAAGAAAATGAATCAACAAACAAACATGGCTCTCTGTAAGACTCTTACAATAACTGTTTCAGACTACTCATTTTTTAGACTTAGTGAAATCGGTATGTTGACGATTTTAGATTAGAAATTCAATATGGCACACAATATGATGTAAGCCGTGGTACTAAAATTATACATAATAGCCTAATTATACCTGGTATCAGATAATTAGATGTGATAAGTAACTTTAAAAGGTTTTAGGTGCATTTTCACTAATGGTTCGTTCTTGGTAATCTTGGACATTTTAACACTGTCAGTTGATGTGTAACTTAGTGATGATCCATTTTAGCTGTGAGAGCATCATATTCCATAGTGGTTTTTTTTTTTTTTTTTTTTTTCTGTAATGGCCCGGGGAGTGTAGTTTTATATATTCATTACACTGGACAGCATTAGTAAAAGGTAACTGGAGGTAATCTCCCAGGACTTTCCTAGTTTGAGCAAGACAAATGTGTGCAAGTGGCTGCATTTGATTTAGCCTAGAGAACATTAGTTTTTAAGTAATTTTAACTTTAATCTTCCCCTTGCCACATCTCACATCAGTTCCATAAAATAACAAATGCAAACTATCTTTTTATCTCTACAAGACTGAAGTCCTACTTCTCTGTTACCATTTCTGGCTACGAAGAAAACCTCAAAGGTTAAGCAGTTACAGTGCTGAGGGCAAGATGGACTCAGCACAGGAGACAAACATCTTTCCATGTAACCTATAACCCACCAGTGGTTTCCATACAGAAGTACTAAGCTTGCACTACATTTGTAGCATCATAAAAAGTATTCTGTTGGTTACTGTGGAAGAATACACAATTTCTGCCCTTCAATTTTTCTTTGGCATTGAAATTTTAAAAAATTCTTAGCACTCCTCTATTGTTCAGGGAAAAAGAATCACTTGAAGTGGCTCAGAGAGTTTTAAAGGAGGGACCACCATTTACAAAGGGATGAGCAGAGTAAAGGCAACGTGTAGTAAGAGATATTGAGGCAACCAGAGATGAGCAGCAGGTGGAAACCCTGAAGGACAGAGGGGAAGAAGTTTTGTTCCAACCACAAAAGAGAGACTTGGAACAAGAGCTATGGCTATAGAGAGCAATAGCGACTTCTCCAAAGGAGGCTTAAAACAGGGAAGGAAAATATTCCTTCTAGCTGTCTGGGTGATTCAGTCCACAATGGGTCAACTTCTGGGCACAGAAAATCGGGGATGAGGGTGAGACCAAAGGACTGGAGCCAGCCAACTTCTGCAATTCTAATGACCATGATAACCCCTATCCACGTTCTCGCAAACCTTTCCATTTCCAAGATAGCCTTTGCCACTACAGGATTCTGAACATCTGCCTTTGAGAACCAGCAGCCTAGAAAGATGCAATCTAAACTGAACATCCCTCCACAGTCTCTTTTGTGATCTTTGTTATTCAGATTGTTTACAAAGACCAAGGGTCACCAATTACTTTGCCCCGAGAGCTAGATTGTGGAATGCCAGGAAATTGCTTTCAGTGATACTGCAAATTAAAAAGCAGAGTCACAGAACCTCAAAAGACATTGATTATCCAGCCTGCTCCTTGAAGAGAGAGGTCAGATGCCTCCCATATTAACTCCTCTATCTGTAAACTCAGCTAAAATGTTTCACTCCAGTTTGAGTAACAAATACACTTTCCTCCTTAGGTAGACAAATGGTCTTGATATCAAGCCTCTACTTTTATTTAAAAAAATTATTGCTCTTTGAATACTTAATTATTCTGCCTTATATCCTATGCACTGATTAAATCAGAATAAACTGAAAAGTAAATTCATAATCTGTACAATAGATTCACATTTTAAGTGAAACTATCCATTGCACATTCTTAGTTAAAAGATTATTTCTGGCTCCTAGTTACTGAGTTACTCCTACTAATGTTTATTCCGTCAACGTGTCAAACTTGGCTTTACATGTATTTATTTTCTTGGAGCAATGATTCCTAATCTCTTGAAAGTTTTCTGCTGCAACTGGTTTTCTTGTCATTTGCCCCAGAGAGAGTTTTTCATTTGTTCAAGCAGTTTTTTATTAGTTGTTTTTTCCAGCTAGTTGTGCTCATTTTCTATGCTTTCTTTCTAGTGTTTAATTCTCTTGATAAAAATCACATGAGCAGTGTATTTGTGTTCTTTGATCTACAAATGCTCTACTAGTTTATTTGAGATATTTGTAATTCTCTTCATTTTGATTTCTGTAGTGTAATGTTTCTCTAGAGAATAATATCATTCGGGATTTGGATTATGTTTGGATCCAAAAGTTATTAACTACTTAAACATTTGCTTGATTTTCATGTTAAGTTTGTTTTTCTCCCTCAGTGGTTGTATATTGACTCCCTATTTATATGTTAGACACAACTGTTTAGCAAGTTCAGACCTTGCTCTTGGGAAGATTTGCATATAATCAAGATTCCCAGGACTCCACCTCCAGACCTCTTTGTTGAACCCCAGATTCTTTAAGTTGCTTTCCTCAGAGCATCCAATAGACATCTGTGATAGATAATTTGATGTGTCCTCCTGCCAGGATATTTGGCCAATCATTATTCTGAGTATTTCTGTGAGTTTCTTTCTCTCTTTCTTTCCTTTTTTTTTTTTTTTTTTTTTTTAAAGCGATGACCAATTAACTTAGGAGGCTGAGTAAAGCACATAGCTCTTGGCAGTGTTGGGTGAGCCTCATCCAATCAGTTGAAGGGCTGACCAGAAGACTGACTTCCTGGAGCCTGAGGCAGTGCTTCTGATTGATGGTCTTCATCCTAGAATAATGGTATTTTTTTTTTTTTCCTACTTCAGATTCAAAATAAAACATCAGCCCTTTCTGAGTCTCGATCCTGGTGGCGTTCAGTCTGGAGCTATACCATGGGTTCTCCAGTTTGTCAGCTCAGCTTAGAGGTTTGGGACTTCTCAGCCTCCGAAACTGTGTGATCCAACTCTTTATAATCAGTTGGAGAGAGAGAGAGAGAGAGAGAGAGAGAGAGAGAGAGAGAGAGAGAGAGAGATCTATTAGTTACGACTATCTGGAAACCCTAATACAGCATCTCAGATTTTGGATGTTTTTAAACAAACTTTTTACTTCTTCTGCTAATCTGTTCCCATGGTCTTCTCCATCTGGGTCAATGTCAACCCTATCCTTCCAGGTATTCGGGCCCCTTGATTTCTTCTTTCTATTTCATTGCACAACTCCCTTTCAGAAAGGCTTTTTGGATCTATCTTCACAATACATGCAGATCCTCAACTTTATATAAGCGGCCCATCTCCTTTGCTGCCACTCAGACAGGCCAACCACTCTCCCAGGCCTGCTGCAATCCTTAACTGGCCTCTTGCTACCTCCATGCCTACTCACTGTTAATATGTGAGTGAGATCAGTCACTCTTTGCTGGGAAGCCTCCAGTGGCCTCCCATGTGACTCCGTGTGAAAGTACAGACCTTACAAATTGCTTACAGCAGGCCCAGCATGATTTGCCCCTCTGCCTCCCTGACCTCATCCACTTCTACCCTGCCCTTTGCCCCAGGGCACCAGCCACACTGGTCTAATCCAAGTGAGCCCAACCTCCTTCTGCGGCAAGCCTTTACACACACATTGCTCCCTTCCTAGGTTCTCAGTCTCCATAGATCCCACTGCCGATCCCTCACTCCTTTCTAGTCTCTAATCCAAAGAACATCAATCCCTTATCACCCTTTTGAAAGGAAAAATCCATTTTCAGTGACAGTTCCCAGCTACCTTTTTTTCCATGGAAGCTATATCTGATATCGATTATGCCATGCTACACTATACCACACACACACCTGATCTTATGTCTCCCCAACTAGCAGATAAGCTAAAGATTGTTCTGTGTGCTCCCTGCTGAAGCTCTAGTATCAAGATCTATGTCCGGCATGAAGTAGGCACTTTGTAAATATTTGTTGAATAAACGAATAAACCCACACATATAATAGGTAAACATTGTTGCATGCAGAATGGAAAATTGTTATACACAACTTATTTTAAAAAACACTTCGCATATGAAGGACACGTTCCTTCTGGCTAGACAGATCATGCAAGGTTCATCTCTGAGGACTTTCTTATCCTCAAGGAACAATTCTCACTGTTGTAGAATGGGGTCAAATAGGGTATAAACTGAATGAAAACATGTCAATTAAAACCTCAATTTTGCTGTCCAAAAATTTGCATTCAAATCCTGACCTTGCCTCCTACAAATTTGGCAACCTTGAGCTTGCCTCTTTACTTTTCTGACCCTCCATTTTTTTTTAACTAGAAAAAGGAGCAATAATGCTTGTTGTCTGAGGTTGATGGGTGGATTGAAAGAAATGATACATGTCATGTTAAACTGGTGCCTGGCACCCAAGGCATTCTTGAAGCATGGTTAGATAAGCAAAGATGGAGTAGGACCTGTGGAAGTAGAGACCAATGACAGCAAATCCTCAGAAGTGGGAAAGCACAGGATGCAATCTGTGAATGGAAAAATGTTCTAATCCTTTGGGACACAGGACACACAGAAGGAGCATGAGATATGATGCAAATGAGCATGTTGGAGACCTTGAATGGTATCCTCAGTGCAATCTCCATTCAAAATCACCAAAAAATCTTCCACTGTGCCCGGAGCTTCACGCCATCAGCAAGCGAACTCTAAATCCCTGCCTATTCATTTGTTCTTAGTAGAACTCTTGCTTGCTTACAACTGATGGAGTAGCCTAGATCAGACCTTTAACAGAGCTCCAAAAATTATCAAGTAAAATTAATGATCAAGAGTTTCCGATATAGGAAATCTCTTAGGAAAGGTTTTTAAAAGAGGTCACAAATGGTGACGACAAGAATTCCAATTGTTAAGAGAAATTTGGGAAAGAGCATATTTATGCAGAGGAGAAGAGATGTTTAAAAAGTCAAGTTTAGGCTTGAGATTCAGATGGAATACATCCAGCAGACACTTAGAAATGTGAATTTGAAGTTCAGGAATGGCACTGGGCGAAGTTACACAAAAATTGATCAATGAAGCAATGTGAGTGTATGAAATTGTTTGCTAAACTTTGAGTCAGTGATTTTAATACACTTGACCTTGATTTTGTTTCTTTGACATTGAGAATTTATTTACAGTTAATCATGTAAAAATATACAATAAAGATCAAAATCTAAGAATTGGGTATGCTTAAATGACAAAGTTATCTTCCTGTTAGTTCCATAATGCCCAAATAGTTTGAGAACCTTAAAAATTACTTAACTTTTGAACCTTAAGTGTCATTGAAAATAATATTGATTAATAATTATCTTAGCGTGTTGAGAAAGATCAGATGCAATGTTATAGTCAGTATTCAAACCATTTGCCAATTTGGCAATCGTTTATATAAATTTTGCAGGGGAGTTTTTCCTTCATGCATGGAATAAATTTTAGTCTTCGAGTATATTTCCTACCTCATAGAATTGTTGAATCCATCAAGGCTTGAACTAGAAGTAGAATTGCAGTTGGGCATAGTGGCACATACTCCTAATTTTAGCACTCTGGGAGGCTGAGGCAAGAAGATCGAAAGTTCAAGCCCAGCCTGGACAATTTACCGATTTATCAAGATCCTCATTTAAAAATAAAAAACAAAAATAACTTGAGATATACCTCAGTGAGAAAATGCTTCCACTGCCACCGAAAAAAAAAAAAGCAAAATTGCTGTCCAATACAGCATAGCAGAATCACAGGGTTATGATGAACTTCGTGGAATTAAGAGAGCTGATGGAGCAATCTCTGCAGCCCATTGACTCTGCATCGACTCTGCAGTGGGAGCATGGAGCCTTTACGTCCACCAGACTGGTTGGTGGGGAAGAAAGCTGGATGTGGCTGAGATCAAAGGCAAACAGGAGCCTGCACAGATGAACCAGAGCTCCACAGTTAAAATGGAACCTGGGGAACAAACTGAAGCCTGTCTGTGTCTCTCACAGATGGACCTGCTGGATAAACTGGTGACTCTCAGCCCAGCGTTCCACAGGGCTTGAACTTGGAGGACCTTGAGGAACGGAACTTGCAGGAACTGGAGGAGAAGTGATGAGCTGGGATGCTGAGCTGCACAAACCAAGCAAGCTAGCAGGTCAGCCACAAGGATCCCTATGGGCCACTGTCCCCGGAGCTTTGTGCCAACCTGCAGGATGCAGGCAAGGTGGCTGCGCTGCGGGTTCTCTCCACATCTCACAGGACAAGTGCCTTCGGTGGCCAGTGTCGACCCAGAACCACACAAAGAAAGGAATCTGAGGAAGCATAGACCCAATTTAGCCAAATTAACACACCGCACTTGTAAGAATTCTTACGCAGAATATTTATTCTTTATAACTCTTCATTCTGTATAGAATATTAATCGACCTTGGACAACAAAGAGTTCTTGAGTTAAATTTTTCACAATTTGACTGTAGTCTTAAAGAAGTTTTAGCTTTCAGTTTTAAAGAAATCTCTAAAATTTGCAATGTACTTCACCCCTCCACTCTTTCTTGCACTTAAGTATATTATTTACTGTCCCAGCACCTACACACATCAAGGAGAGATGAATGAAGCCATTGTGGAGAGTTTAAATTAAGCAACCTCTCCACTGAGAAATGTTAAGGAAGCGGACTGCTCTGCCCTCTGTGCCTGGAGGCCGCTTCCAGTTGCCTGAGGGAGGACTAAATGGCTCCTCGGAGACTCTGGGCTGCCTGACCTTCCACCCAAAGTCCTGGAAGGCTCTGCTCTTACTTATTTCCTTTTGAACTCTACCTTTGTTTATGAAAGTTCATTACTCATCATTCATCCTGATCCTTTTTTCCCTACTTGTGACCTCAGACTCTTTTCTCTGGTGTTATTTCCCCTCTTTCACTCATTAAACTCAGGGACTAAAAAGAGAGAGGTAAAAACTTTTTTCCAAAGCTGCTTCTTCCCTGAAGTCCTTGAGCGATGAGTTTTTAATGATCTATCACTTTTTTCTTAGTGAAATGAGGCTGGGGGTCGGAGTCATTGCACACAAGCAGAAAAGTGGAACTTCAAAAGACCATCTTATTTTCAGGAACACATAAACCCTCCTGTCTAATTCTCATCTGAGTTTACAACTATTGATTTTTCTTTTTTTTTTCCATAGTTCATGGCCAATCAATCATGCTTACAATGCTGCATTTTATATGCTTGACTCTTTCATGTTCTGCAAGAAATAATAGTATCTTTATAAGCCATATTTTTAAAACTACATTTAGTCATGCATATTGCTAGATACATAGGTAGACACATAGATGGATGAATGGAAGGATTGGTGGTCGGTGAATGAGTAGACAGAGCACAAGGGAGGAAAGGTTACTTTAAAAATTTATCTGTTATTCGTTTTAACACTAATGGTTTTAGTTTTTCAAATCTAGGAAGCTGTTTCCATGAAGAAAATTTCATTTACCAAATAAAATTATTTAAAGTTTTATCAGTAGATATTTTGGAATTACTACCTTTACAAAGTTCTAGAATTTGATACTTTTAAAATATAAATCAGTAGTAAATCAGATCTCCCTTTCTCTTCCCACTCCCATCTGAGGCTGTAAGAGTGTGTGAGTGATTACTTAAACACAAGAATCAGATCTTCAAGCTAGGCTTTCTAAATCCCATTGCTTTCCTCTGTATCACATGGAAAAATACATGGCCTAAGCAGCTGGCATGTAAAATAGTCTAATTTGATCAAACACCACTGAAGTATAATGCTGGAATACAAATGATGTGATTAGTGTGTTGCAGATTTTCTTTTTCATTTGTAAAAATTCATACTATGCCTACAAGATTATGGCCTTGTAGTTAAACCTGGAACATTGAGACTGGATATTGAAAATCAGAGATTATTGCTAACCAACTATTATCAATATTTTTAGATGTGATAATGGTATTGTAATCATACTTTTAAATTATATTTTAGAAGTATACACTGAGATGTGCGCAAATAAAGTGATTTTATATCTTGAATTTACTGTGCTGGGAAATATTTAAAACAGGACTAACATCATGTGGCAATTATTAAGACTGAGTGATGCACGTGTGAGAACTTATTCTGCTATTCCACTACTTTGGTTAATGTTCAGAATTTTCTATAACAAAAGTGAACAGTAAAAACCACTGTGACTGGAGCATTACAGGGATCAGTATCAGCTCTAAAGTAAAAATGAGTGAGATTTTTATTCCAGATCTGCCATTTATTTACTCTCATTCCAGAAGATGGATGTCTACCTTCTACGGTTGCAAAAATTAAATGAGATAATGCATGCAAAGCCCTTAGAACAGCCTCTGGTACATTTACTATGACTCAAATTTTTTGTTTTGTTTTGTTTTTTGTTTTTTGTTTTTTGGGCAGCACCGGAGAGTGAACTCACAATCTCGCGCCTACCAGGGCAAGCACTTAAACCACTGAGCCAAACTCCCAGCCCTATGACTCAAATTTTGGAACATAGCTTTCTGGTTCCCTCTTTACTAAATGTAATGTTTAAAACATAAATATTGAAGAAATAAAAGAAGTAAATGCCATCATTCTAGATTTTGAAGTAGAAAAAATATTCTCACTAAATTTTCAGGTGATGTGTAGCAAGGAAGTCAAAAAGCCAAACTTTAGAATGGAACAGGGAGAAGACAGGAAATGTTCTTGATTATAAAGCTCAGCTGTCACCAAATCAAAGTAACCTAGTGTCCTGAACTCAACTGATAATGTGTTGTGTGCCGAAGCTATCAAATTTTGCTCATTGAAAGAAATTGTTCAACACTGACCCTCTCTGTCTCCTCTTCGTGTTCTGCGCTTCTCTTTCTTCCTCAGATATCCTTTCATATTACTCTTCGTATCCTCCTTTCCTAGAGAGCTGGCATGGTTAAAGGAAGGGGCAGACCAGAAATTTTGTTCATGAAGACAACACTGGAGATGGGAAAGCTACTGAAAAACATGTATGCTTTTCACCAGAATGAAGGGTCTAGTACTTTATTCTTGATATAGCCTACTTGCAAATGAAAAGATTGAGACTCACTGCATAACAGGCAACAGTTTTGGGTATCATTGGAATTTTCCCAGTGAACAATATGAAATGCTGTTAAATGTATAAATGCAGAAACAAATCCTGGTGGTATACATTTACATTTAGATTGGTAAATATGAGTGGATGAGTGGGCGCTGTGAATAGAGGTCAAAGTCTTCAACATTATGTGAGTCTGTATACAATCTGGAACACAGCTGTCCATCCTT
The DNA here is from genome assembly GCA_004363535.1 of Dasyprocta punctata. NCBI lineage: Eukaryota > Metazoa > Chordata > Mammalia > Rodentia > Dasyproctidae > Dasyprocta > Dasyprocta punctata. The sequence goes on along the minus strand of RJWM01004362.1, from coordinate 66,216 downwards.
ACATAGTTACTGGTCTGACTACTTTTCCTACTGCTTCCATCTCAGCCTCTCTGTCCTCCAGGCGAAAAGGACTCAACCTCCAGGCCTTAACTCCATTTTAAAATCTGTTCTCTCATGGGTCTCTACATCCTTCTTAGCATTTGGTCAAACACGACTTGCATGTGGCCTCCCTGAGAGCTAGTTAATACTCTAAACCACTGCCTGATCCTGCATTCTTCATCCCTTTTCTCTGCTCTTCCAGTCTACATAATTGTTATCATCTTTGAACATGCTATTTAATTTAATTAATCATCATTCTCCCCATTTTCCATAAGGGTATGTGTTTGTATATGTACTATTCTATAATAGCTCCCAGTACCTAGAATAGTACTTAGCATATAGATAGAATAAAATAAATATCTATTTAATTGAATGAATGATAAAAGAATACATAGATGAACCCAAAAGGAAACAAAGCATTGAAGATTGCAAAATGTAGCTCATTCATTTTTTTCAACATCCTTTCGTGATAAAAACTCTCAACAAATTAGGTATAAAAAGAACAGACTTCAACATAATAAAGGCTATATATGACAAATGCACAGCTACCATTATACTGAATGGGAAAAAATTGAAATCATTTTCTCTAAGATCTGGAACAAGACAAGAATTTCCACTTTTATCACACTGATTCAGTGAAGGGCTAGAAGTCCTAGCCAGAGCAATTAAGCAAGAGAGGGAAATAAAGTGAATCTAAATTGGAGAGGAGGAAGTTAAATTATCCCTGCTTGCAGACAGCATGATCATATATATAGAAAAACCTAAATACTACACACGCACACACACACACACACACACACACACACGCATACACACACAGAGAGTTAGAACTGATAAAGAAATTCAGTAAAGTTGTAGGATACGAAATCAACATACAAAAACCAACATTTTCCAGGTGGCCTTCTCCTGTAGCCCACAATCTACAGTCATTTTCTCAGTGCAACAGGTGCCACCTTCCAATGAAAGACACAAGTAGGGTGAGGGTTGGAGTTTGTTAGGCCACCCCACAATGTGTCTGCTGACAGTAATGAGGTCTGGACTTGGATTTAGTGCCTTCATGGGCTATTAAATGTCCCATTTACAAACTAGGGCTGGGGATGTACTGCACTGGGAGAGCTCTTGCCTCACATGTATGAAGCTCTGTGTTCGATTCCTAACATTGAAAAAAACAAGTAAATAAATCGATATTTACAAAACATATTCAAAATAAAACATTTTTATTAATCTAAGTGCACGTCAATAAATCAAGCTGTTATCAAAGTATTATCAGTATTAGAAACTTCTAGCTTTGTTTCTTGAATACATACTTTTTTTTTGAGGAAGCACTTATTTGCATATGTAGTTTAAATTTACTCTTTAAGGAAGAAAAAAATCTATTCTATGAATGTTGGAGAAATGTATTAATTATACAGCAATTAAACTATGCATCAGCTATACAGAGAACTTTTTCTTCCTAAGGACTAGGAAATGAGTTACCATCTAACTCATGTCAGCCAGACTGTATTGGTGGTGGGTTCCCTGAGTCCATGTAGTTGTCTATAAAGCAATTTTGTGCTTTCCTCAGAGTAACGGTCTATATATCAAATAGAGGACAGAAGCACAGTGTATCCCTTGATCTTCTCCCCTTCACTACCATTACTTCCTAACAGTAAGCTGGGATCTAGAAGGTCAGCGTTTTCTAAGAGTATTCTTCCAATGGCCTCAATATGGCATTGCTATTGAATTGAAACTTATATCAATTTTTTCCCTCTAAGGAAAAAAAAAAAAAAACTCATTCAGAAGAGGATCTGTCAGAAGGTGACAGCTGTTTTTTGTTGGTTGTAGAATTAAGTAAACAGTTAGGACAGTAGAGCTTTTACTAAGGTGATTTAATAAAGCTCATTAATGTTGTTGATTTACATAGCTGACCCAGATAGAATACAGAATTCGACTCTGCACTACAGCAATGTGTCATCAAAATACATTGATGTATCCAATGCACTCCCAATATTAAATTTTAATTTTAAAGTTAATCAAATTTGTTAAAACAAAAGACAGAACATAAAGGGAGAAACATTGGGGAATATTGGGCATTTATTTTCCTTTGTTTTCTAACCCATGTAAGTATTTGATCCACCGCATTAGGAAAGTGTTAACAGCTTCACTCTTATGAAACATGCACGTGCTAAGTTATTTCTGAGATTAGAGATCAAAGCTATTAAACCAATCAATACAAAAGCCAGTGAGTCGTTAGAGAAGGGCCTTAGTGCTCAGTAAACATCCTTTGTCCCTATCGGTTGTATTCACAGTGATGAATCAGCAAGAAAACACTTGACTCAGCAAAATCCACCCACTGTCTGCGCGGTGATGGATCCAGTTCTGATCCTCAGAGGGAAGAAACGAACTTGGGTATTTTCTATTTTCTACTCCCATGCTCTATTCTTTCACTCTATGCTTACTACACAGCAAGTCAGGATATCCTACTGTCTGCCTGATAAGTACGTAGTTCATTTTTCACATTAGGGTCTCTGAGCCCTCCCTCAGGTTTATGGAAGTGGATTTATTATTTTTACATTTGGTTTGAGGAGCTTCTGACAGTTAATGTAACAAAGGCCTTGGCTGTTAAATTTGTAGAATATAAGAAATGACAAATGACTCATAGTATTAAAAGCAATAGGCAATATACATTGACTATTTACTGTTTTTCTGAGCATTAACTCCTTTAATCCTCTCAAAAGCCCTATGAGAATGACTATTTTCCACTGCAAAGAGGGAGACTCTTGGGAGAGGGGAACCCAGACAACATTATGCACTAACAATAAAAGAGATGGACTTGAACTTGAAAGTCGATGAATGCTACACTCAGCCATAACGCTGTGATACCCATCTAACAGTAGTAGTATTCATAATACTGTAGTATTATGCCAAATGTAATGAAATGGAGTGTGGGGAAAGTGTGGGATCTGGGGTCAGCAATATGGGTTCAAATTCAAGCTATGCCCCAAGATAGTAGTGTGACCTTGAGCAAGTTGTTAACTTATCTGAACCTTAGTTCCCTAATATGTAAAGTGGGTTTAATAAAACAAAGCCAGGTAACAGGTGGGCCTTCCTGCAGTACCCTTTGTCCCTCCTCTGTGTCCCTTTTCCCTCTACCCATCCCCATCTCTGGCTAGACCTTGGGTCCCTCTCTTATCTCCCTCACATGGAACCCAACTCATTATACGACTGAGCTGTGAGAATCTCTAATGGTCCCGTGCAGCCAAAGAGGGGTGCTAAAACCAACCAGACGAACAGAGTGAGCTCAGAGGGCAGTCTTATGAAACCACTGTTTGCTGAACTTATGTTGTAGATTTGTATCCCTCAAGCTGCATTTTTTTTTACCTTAATAGAAGTTATTATAATATGAAATTTGAGGATAAATGAAATTAAACATATGTTCCTTGCAGGGCTTCTCAAATTCTTCACTGTGCTAATTCACAATATCAATCTTCAAGTGGGCAATGTAGTATGCAGTTTCCCAGACAAACCAAGGACAGATGCTTGTTATTTTCCCAAATAACCTCATGGCACCAGTATTTAGCAGGAAAAAAATATGGGAAAGTCTTGGACTTGGAAGTTACCAACTAATAAATGTAGGACTCAGCAACTGACTATTGTGTCTGCAACTTAGAAATGAGGCAGCCACATACCTCTAATCCCTCTGTACAGCTGGAACTGGAGCTTTTTGAGGAACCTGTAGCCTGGCCCAGATACTACCACAGAATCTGATTGTTCCTAGAACTCTAGAAGGAAAGCCTGGTCCATGGGTTATCTCAGCAATCTCCCAGGATAAGAAATCTGAGTCACGTGATTGGGGCAGCGTAGAGAAATGTCAATGGTAGATCCACAGGGGTTAAGTATTTAAGAAAGATTTGAAGGGATAATGAGAAGACTAGAAAAGAGCCAGAGGAAAAACACAAAGAAGACTCAAGGTCCGTAGATGTGGCCGGCCCTAGTAACAGCTATCACTTCAACTTTCATCTCAAGCTGTTAGCCGGGCAGGTGTGTGTGATGGAGCACGCTGTGTCCTGATCTCTCCCCGGGTTCACATACTTCACAATGTTGACTATGAGATGATGGCTATTACCTGAATAACTTCCTGGAGATTTGGACACATAACATACATGTTCATAATTCAGTGGCCCCAGACGTGAACTCTAGAAAATAAATAAACTGAGAATGTGTTCTTACAAAGTATTATTTCAGCCAAACTATAAGTGGTTTTTCTGTTAAACATAATCCTTAAAGTTAGAGGCAAATAATCAAACAGATCACCCAATCGGCTAAAAACACACAAGATGTGAATTCAAATTCCCAACCCAAAGTACAAATAAGGAGCCAATAAGAGATAGAGAGTAAAAAATAGACAGATCTTTCTCAGTAGGAAGGGAACCAAGAGATGGAAGAGGAAAAGGGGAGAGAAAGGGGGTGAAAGGGGAATTCAGATGTGCTGCATACATGTGCTGACACCACACAAGCAATGCAAGCATCATATGCTGCAAACATGTGCTAATAAAAATAAATTTAAACTACAAAAAATATAATGGGTTACATTCTTTTAAACTAAAATCTCTGTATTTCTTTTAGAATATCAGAGGAAGTTTTCTATATGTCTGTGTCTTCAAGGCAATTCCACCACCTTGGTCTTTGACGAATATTTTCCTCTGGGTTTAACAAAAAAAATGCACTGAAATTTCACTGGCCCACTTCCTGCCCAAACCTGTCCACTGGGTGTGGATCGTTGCTCAGCCTTCAGAGCCAGATTGTTTGAGCATTTGCTCAATTTCACATGAAAGTTACCTTACTCACTAGTTTCTTTAGAGACTCAGGATCATCTTCAATCTGCCTTGCTTCAGTTTCTCTACTTATAAAATTTAAGTAAAGGAAGTGACCGCTCAGACTGAGTATGAAGTGATAAATTATTGTAAAGTGCTTTTCAAAAAAGAGTGTGCAATGAATGCTTAATAATCTCCCCACTACTGAAGACATAATGATAAATTAGGCGAGCCTTCGTTTCCTTTGAGAATAGCGATAGTATTCTTAGTTGAGTGCCAGTTTGTATAATTAAGGCAATAAACACTTGTTAGTTGACACAGTAGGAAAAAAGTGTACTAATTGCCCATTTCATAAAATTTACTGTTTTCTACTAGTTTGGCAACCCTATTGTTGGCTATTTTCAATATTAAAAAAATCTTTGAAAAGAAAAGAACTGATTTCTAATCCAAAAGAGAGTGTTCTTTTTATATTTAAATATGAAATCTCGAAAACAGGACCTTTTAAAGCATAGTCCAAAGTATTAGCTCAGTGATGTTACATAATTCAAAGCCTGTATCTATAAAGCAAAGTTATAAATGCTTAATTGTGTTAAAAATAACTTGTAAGATTTAAATAGATTAAAAATATCATCTGTGTTTCTTAGTCAGGGATCCAGCAAATTGAGAACTTTTAAAATTACTTTTGGAGGCTGACAGTTAATGTGTGCAGAGAGCTTACAAAGGAAGCCTTTGTCTTTGACGAACAGCTTGTGGTTTTGAAAGCCCAGAGCCTGATTTGGTAAAAGTGCAGTGTGTATGTGGATAGTTGTCTATTCATTGGTATCAAATTTTTTGCTTGTCAGTATACAAATGTTTATGATTGTAAACAAGCACAACTCGAATGATTCTTTATATACTATCTTTCTTTAAATATTATTTATTTTGAGGCCAAGGAAAATAGTGAAACTTCTAAGTGAAGGCGTCTCAACCCAATTTCAGGGGCAGGACAAATTTCTGGCTGCTGCAATTCAACAAGTTCCGAACAAGGAATTTGTGGGTGGAGGAGACCAGGAATGAGAGGAGGAGGGCGGCAGGGGTGAGGCTGAACATAATAATATTTGGTGCATGATCTGACACCTTATGAGAATCCTCACTGAAGTTTTGAGGGACCACAAAATTCCAGGGGGAAAAAAAGTCTTTTCTGCCTTTCATAAAATCCAACTGTTGTGCTCACTTCGATAGCACATATAATAAAATCCAACTATTGTGTCTGTTTTCTCTCCTTCAGAAATGGGGCTAGAAGCTAGCAAAAGATTTCTTCCAGCCTTAGGATCCATGATTGTAATCTCCCCATAATCATCTCAGGATTGGACTGCTTGGCAGAATAAAATCATGCCATTTGTAAGTGATCAGGCTTGTTGGAGGGGCTGGCAGTCCCAGGAGTGTGTGGGCAAACAGCTCAGAGAGATGAGGCACAGGCAGAGCAGTTATCACGCAGTGGAGAAAGTAGAAAAAGCACAATTCCCATTTTGTTTTGCAGTAGCAGGGGAACCTGCTAACAGTGCTCAAGATGAGAATGACTCAGTGAATATTCAAATATGATTGTTTCTTCCTTTTTCATTAAGGCTTTTAAATACAGAAGTCTGGGAAGCTGTGGTTTGAGATTTTAGAGAAGGAACACAGTGACAAGAGGGCAGAATGATGTAAGGTGATGACATCGGCGTTGAACGCTGTTGCTAAGGTGAACCTGCCTTTCTCTCTAATAATTGCCCATTTCGGGCCAAGAATATACCCATGACATGTTCCCTTTTCTGAGGCAGATAAAATGAAGCCAGATGCTCTGTTCTTACAACATATATATTTAGGATGAAACATAACATGTGTATGTGTCCTTGAGACAATATTGAGAACATTTTATGTAACTTTAAAATATCTTTATTGAGAATATAACTAAGATCTAAATGGATATCAGGATGAGTTTGTCTAATGGGTCAACCCAATAAGAGGGAGTAATTTTTTTTTAACTTAGTGAAAAGGGAGATAGGGAAATATAGGAAGGTAAAAATGAAAGATCTACAAAGTTATAGTTGCTGACAGAGGAAAAAGCAATGAAAAAAGACCAGGCTGCAAAGGGACAAAATGACGAGGCCACTATGTCGCAGCTCTGAGTAATGGATTGGGCCACAGGTGCAGTGGCCCCACAGCACGATTAAGAAACAGGAGGTGGCATTTAGGGGTGAAATGAAGGCCAGAGTAGTGGGACACAGAGGTCACCCCCACAGGAATGTCTCCAGACTGTTCCTGAGTTTTATGTCTTTTGCTTAGAATATGTTCCTTCAAAGATCCCGTAAACCTCTGCACCTCTATAGATCATTCCAGGGCTCTGGCTCCAGCAGAGCCCACCTGGCCATACAACTTTCCCTCCCACTCTACCTAGGATATCTGATCTCCCTGAACATGTTCTACTTTTCCTTTTCCTGTGTGTGTGTGTGTGTGTGTGTGTGTGTGTGTGTGTGTGTTTTCCTAACACTTCACCCTTTCTAACCCACCATATCATTTGATTATTATCTTTAGGACTAGTATGTGTACAGTGCTTCCAACACTGACTAATTGTGTGGCATAAAGTCTCCTTTATTATTCAGGTAGCTTTTCTCTTATAGAAAATTGGGAATTTAATAGCATAATGGGTTTTCTAGTGCTGCACTCGACACATAATAATCACTATGTAAATGTTTAGTAAATAGAATGTCTCTCCCTGTGCCCATGCCTCTGGAAGCTCCCCAGAAGCACTTGTCATGAGTGATATTAAATAGAGGGAAAAGGTGATTAATGAATGCATTTTCTAGAAATGAATGTTTCCTTTGGAACCTAGATTCAGATAGGATTGAAGTTTGTAAAGGCAGTCATAGGCATAGGTCACTATCCAGCCATGAGGAGCTCTCTACCAATCAGAAAATCCTGAGTAGCTTGTCTCTAAGATGAGCTCAAGGTGATAGATTGAGAAAATTGGCCATGAAGCTCAGGCTACAATTTGTGGAAGCCCTACAGACTCCCAAGATAACTGTAGTTCTGAAACATGGAAGAGGTAGCATTGAGATAGGGTGGATGTCTCACAAGTTTAATGCTAAGGGCCCTTGTGAAGTAAGAAAACATAGCATGAAGGGAAGGATGTGGAGCTGAGTAAGGTAAGTTGATGTGGACATGACATGGTCCAATGAAGAAGAAAAGGAAAAAAATGTATCTGGGCCAAGGCCAGTGCCTCCCAAACCGTATTCATCAGAACACTCATACTAGCTCATGTGTTTTGAAGAAAAGTTCTATGGTGAAATAAATTCTCAAGCACTCTGAGCTATACACTCCCTCCTGGAGATTCATAGGATATATGCCCAGAATCAAGACTCTAAGAAATCCCTCTATAAAACAGAGTTACTTCAAACTTCAAAATGTACTTGGCCCTGGATCTTTTTCTTCTGAAACATTTTGAGATAGTGTCCACAGATCTGACTTTGGGGATCATTGTGTACCACGTGAAGCTGCTCATTGGGGTCAGGTCTTGCTCTCATTTATCTCTGCATATTGAAGATCTTGGTTGGGACCAATAACCATTGTGAGTATTTGACAAATTGTAATCAAATAAGTGAATATCCGGATCAAGACAGGATGGCAATCCTAAAAGAATAGGAATGAGAAGAAGATGGGAACCAGGGCATTGAAAAATCATTTGTAAGAAACATTATATTGTAGTAAATTAAAATCAGTTGCATTTATTTGCTTCAATGTTGAACTGGCCATCACAGCTGTCAAGGCACACATGCTGCCTTTCTCCATCTCTGAACTCTGGTCCATACTCTCACTATGAGATGACAAGGTCCCCTCCAGTCAACAGGCCCACATACTCTGGCCATCACAAGTACCCATCCATGTTCTCACCGCGATCTTTTTTCCTCCCTCAAACCCACTTACTGCTAAACCTTTTGAAGAAGAGATTGTTCCCATCACATTAAAGACACTTTCTAGCGACCTGTGCTGTTCATTCAACATCAAAGGAATATAAAAGCCTGACTCTGCAGTAGCACACACTGTCTGTGACACTAAAATTACACTGTTTTTGGATGGTTGACTTTTCTAATCTTTCTGGTTTTCAAACACTTGTCTCCAAGGACCCTCAGAAGCTCCTTAATAAGTGCTTCTCAGATTTGATGCCTGACTTTGTGTCTCAAACACCATTTTCTGTTAATCCTGGACCACATTTTGGTGCTCCAATATTTTACTTGTGTATTTAATGGCTTTCTATTGTCAGTCCCTGATGTGCTGACAGAGAAAATATAAAGGTCCCTGCTTGGAGTGTGGACATTCTTGCAGAAGAAATGGACAGTGGACACCAACTAGATTATAGACTTGGGCAAAAGTAGTAAAGGCTATGGAAGAACAAGGTGACGTACAGCAAGGTAGATATAATTCTTTCTAACCAATTGCTACAGTATAGACCTGAGAAGATAGGAAAAATTATGAATGGAAAAATCCTTCCAGTAATCCACCAGGAGGGAAATTATGCTATCTACCCATAGCATTTCAGGATTGGAGGTTCCTCTTCTCTATCAGAAACAAGGTTTTAATACATGGAGGGAGAGATGATATTCTGAGAATATTCATCCTTTACTGTACAGCCAAAGCCACATTCTAGCAAGCACCTTAAATGCGGGAGGCATGGTGATCCCCAGCCAGCAGAGGAGTAGACTGAGGGTGAGCTGCAGAGATATGGCTGGTTCTATTGAAGAGGCACGGCAGGGAAGATGCTGACACTGCTTATTTGCACTTCTTTTCACAGTTCGCTACATGTAAAGCTGAATGGTGATTAGGGACCACACTCCCACTCCACCGGCTGTAACAGGTGGCGGGACCGTCTTGCTCCTTGTCCCACCCTCTTTCTCTTTAGCCCACACCCATCTGCAGTTTTGGAGAACCATAAACCACACCTCTATATCTGAGCTTCAAAGATTTTAAATGACCTCAGCTCCAGGATTGCATGTCCAGGAAACTCTGACCTAACTTTTTCTCTACAATTTTAAATGCCCTTGGGACTGTGGACAGGAGGCATAAAACAACTGCTACTCCTGAAAATACAATGTGACATTGGCTAGCCTGTCAGGATTCTTACCCTAGTGCCATATTTCCCAAACTGCGCTATCAGGCACCTTGGAAAACTAGTGAACTCACAAGGATTTCATGGGTGATCTCGTATTTCTAAGGGAAACAAGGTGATACTTAACCTCTTGAAGGCCCTGTGCAAACTACTAGCTCAAGGTAATTTTCAATTTCTGTATTAGAATCACACTGACAGCTTATGTTTTTGCAAAACTGGATTTTTCAGCCATCACTCAGATGAAAAGCAAGTACCATGCAAAAATCAGTGTGGAACAGAAAATGAAAATAGTGGTTCCAGTTTGATTCCAAGCTTGGAGAATTTTGTCCGGTACCCAATAGGCATGCCCAATCCATTAATAACTATTTTGGGTTAAGAATGAAATAAAAATATTATTTATTTCAAATATTTGGTATTAACTTTCAAATAGCTACTAAGTTGTTAAAACATAAACATGGAAGTGTTTGGGTATAACAAGTAAGTAGAGTGATTTTGCATTTCTTTTGGCCAAGCAAAAATATTACCGGACACCAAGTGTTTACCTCAGTTCATTACCACTTTGTTGACATATGGTAAGCCTTCATCAGTGGACCCCTCTAAGATCCTACACACTACAAGTCAGAATGATGGCCACGATGAGGGTAGAAGAAGTAATGATATAGTTAATGTGCACTGAGCCCTAATGTACCAAGCTCTGTGCTGAGAATTCTTCAGACATTATCTCATTTCATGCTTTATGCAGTTTACTCCACTTTATTTTCCTTAACCCCTAAAAATGTTAGGTCTAATTTTTCCCCAGAGTCTTCTGCTCCTGGACTCAGAGAGAAAATCTAGAAATCAGTGAACATTTCTTGTGACAAATTCCATAGAAAACGCTATAACTTTTTCTGACAATTATGAAACCAATTTTCTATTCCCTGCTGCATTTTCAGCAACCCACACATTAGAAAAAAACACCAATTTCTTCCAAAGTTCATAATTTTTTCTTCAGAATTCTAAATAGAAATCAATCATCCAACATAAATTCAGCAGTGCTAGCTGCTTGGCATTATGGAGGTTACAAGAAAGGTAATGCTTGTCCTGTTTCCTCAAGGGGCTCGCAATCTGGTCTGTATGTGAGGCAACTAGAGGGAAATAAGAAATAGTTCACTACTAATGGACCACGTGGGAGGGTAAAAGCTGGAAATATCTGGAGACAGAAGTGAGCACTCAATTGAATTGTCATAGGTCAGGCCCCTCTGCAACTTACCTCCCTGTCTCAATTCTCCCTTGCTATAAACATCCCTTCCCTCCTTCCTGGACACCTCTTCTGGTAAGTCCAGTACGTCTGTCTGTTCTAACACACACTTTTCCACTGAAAGGGAGACTTTGTTTTTCGGGAAATCACCGCCATTTTAGACATCATCAAAGATTAATCTTGCCTTACCTGAAAGTTTGCTAACTTTATTATGTCTTCCAAAGGCAATGATCTCATAACTGTATGTGCCTTTCAGTTTTTTGTATTACCTCTCCTTTTCTTTCTACTCAATCCTTCATGCAAGCATCATGTGTATACATATGGTCTCCATCACCTCTATAGCTTCACAATTTGTCTTTGGAATTTTCTCACCAGTGCTCTTTTCATGTTTATCCATTTAATTATTCAACAGCTATTCAGTGCCTACTATTGTACAACTGCATGTTCTAGGAAAAATCAATGACAAGAAAGGTGTGGTCACTTCTCTTACAGGGACTAGTGAGCTATGCAAGTAAATAAGACATATTTATAACATGCTGTGATAATTTCCATGATGAATAAAATGTCGAGGTGCCATGGAAGTCATGGTGATCAAGGAAGGGTTCTTGGAGAAGATCACATGGAGTGTTGCTGATGGAAATACTTGTGTGTGAAAGGAATAGAAAATGTTTCAGGTAGAAGCAATCCAGGTCTAACTCATCAAGGACATGACACATTCCAGAGACTAAAGTGAATGTGGTGATACTGGATGTGAAGTAAGAGGGAAGTGTGCTCAGGTGACGTAATGAGATTACACATTTGGGAAGCAAACAGAGACTTTATCCAGATGATAATGGGAGTAACGGAAAGACTGTGGAGGGCGTGCATCATGAGATCTACACTTTCTTTCATTCATTTTAAAATTATAATTATACTTATTAGTACTTATTTGCAGTATATAATGGTTATATTCATCACGTGGAGCTGGTCCATGCACATAACACATCTTAAGTCTCTTCATGTCCCCTTTCCCTCCGCTCCCTCCTCTGCTTGTCCGAGGCAGTGAGCAGAGTGGAAGGTGAGGGGCAAAACTGGAGTCAGAGGAGAAGAGTGGACAAAAGGCCACGGGAGCTTGAATTAGAGACAGCAGTGAAAATGAAGAGGGGTTTGGATCAAGGTATATAAGGGAGATGGGTGTATCTGGATATAGTAGGAAATGGAAAAGAAATAGACATCAATGATAGTGGCTCTATTCAGAGAAGCAGTGAACATTAATGCATAAAATGATTTGAGTTGGAGAAAAGGTGACGATGAATTTGTCTCTGACACAGTCAAGTGAAGAATTGGGCAGAGAGGTGAAGAGAAGGGGATGGGGGGGCACAGATTTGGAATTCATCAACCTGTAGAAGATAACTAACAGATTCTTTTGGGCAAATCCAAAGGCTATTTTTTTTTTAATTTGATTTCTCTAGCTCCTACTTCATGTCAGACACAGTTGATCTTCTTCATACTTATTCTATGTTTGCTTTCTCAATCATTCCAGAATAAAGATTATACTTCTTTCTACAGTTTGAAGAAACTTACGTTGAGCTACAAAAAAAGAAAGAAAGGGAAAGGGAGAAGAAGAAGAAAAAAGAAAAGTCCAGCTTGGATCTATAGTACATTGCATCAGTCAATTCATTCATCTAGCACACACTTGTTACGGGTCACCCTCCCACCCCCTCCAACATGCTTCATGCTCGGGAAGGTCAGGTGCTGCAGAGACAATGGTGACTTCTGATGCCAACAAGCTGGTTGGGAAGGTAGGTCTGAAGTAAATAATTAACCAAATTAATCCACTAGCACATGCTCTGAAGTGAACAAGAGCTATAAAATCTCGCTATTTGAAGAGTCATCCATGGACTGGCAACTTCGATACCACTTGGGAGCTTGTTAGAAAAGCATAATCTCAGTATCCACCCAGGAACTACTGAGATCAGATTTGTAGTTTAACAAGATCCCCGGGGAATTTGCATGCACGTTAAAATTGAGGAGCACTACTCTGGAGTTCACGGGGCAGTGAGAGAAAACAACAGGTGGACCTAAGTTCGTCTTGTGGGTCATGGAAAGGGTGCCTGAAAAACTGGTTTCTGATTGGACCAGAGAGGTAGGGCAGAGGCTAGGTGGTACCGAGCTTGCAGGAAGACTTCACCATATTCCTAAGAGCAGCTCTAAGATTTTAAAAGGCTGTATTCATCTGCTCAGGCTTTTAAAATACCATAAACTAGATGACTTAAATGACCAAACTTCAAATCTCTCGGTTCTGGAGAGATAGCTGAGATCGGGGACCAGGGTGGTCGAATTCTAGGGAAGACTCTTCCTGGCCAGCAGAGGGCCACCTCCTTGCTGTGTCCTCGCAGGGTCGGGAGAGAAAGACCTCTCTCTGGTGTCTCTTTTAAGACCATTAATCCCATCCTGAAGGCCCCATTCTCATGACCTCCCCTGAACTTCACTACTTTCAAAAACCCTGTCTCTAAATACTATCACCTCAGGGTTAGGGCTTCAACATCCAAATTTAAGGACAGGAGACACAATTCTATAGTAAAGGTGGAAAAAAAATAAGATTTCTATGTTTGAAAGAGTATTCTGGCTGAAACGTGCAACAGGGCTTGAGGGGAATCTAAAATATATGTCAGAAGACCAGCTAAGAAGCTAGCGCCATACAAACAGTTAAAGATGCCCATAGCTTGAACAAAGCTGGGCAGAGAGGGGGCAAAGTGAAACATTTTGGAATAGCCAAGGGTTAAACCGAACAGGCTTTGATAACAGCTTTCAAATGGTGGTTAGGGAAGAGTGTCAAGAAATTCTGCCTAGTTTTCACTTGTGCACTTGAGTAAAGATGATACAAATTCTTGAGATAAGAATTATGAAATTAGCAAGTTTGTGCATGGCATCTATAAGAATAGTTACCATTTGGTATTTATTGTGTGTCAGTCATGGTATAGATGTCTTCTATACATTATCTTCATTACTGCATGACCCAAACTTTGCCTTCTGAGATGCAAAGATCAACCCAGGCAAGCTAACTCTACAAGATTATTCAATAAGGGCAATTTTCTCCATTTTAATTTTTTACTAGTACATGTTTGTGATGCACAATGATCACATTCCTTTTGGGGTAGTTGGTACAAGTACATAATGCATCTTAATTCTTTTCTCATCCCCTCCTGCTCTCCTCCCAGCCTGTTTCTCTATCTCTTGGTCCCTTTACCATTTGCAAAATTTCCACCTCCATATTTCTTATTATCTATCTTTTGTTTTGATTTTTATTTATAATTTGAGTTTCTCATATAAGAGATACCATGTGATATTTAATCATGTCTGTAGATTTATTTTACTTAACATTATGCTAAGGGTTTAAAATGACCTGGCAAGATGAATAACTCAGAATACTTGGGGAAACTTCAGAGAAGTTGAAGTGACAGGGAAGGAAGGAGATGTGAACCAAGGTCTCCAGGTTGAGGAAGGTAGAAATAAGCATGGAAGCAGCGAGAAGAGTGGCTGTATTGGCAAGTTCCTTTAGGAAAATGGTGAAGGAAATGTTGACCAGGAAGGGAGGGACCAAATCATGAAGGACCTTGAAAGTCTATAATTTGGATTTTATAGAGGGGAGGGTTTGAGTATAAGGGAAACGTGATTCTACAAGACTCAGGAAAACCTGTCTGGCAACAGAGAACCTTGGAGTTACGAGGCTTGAGTCCCGGAGACCATTAATTAGTGTTTGTACTAGGTAGGTAATGGGTCAGAGTTCTAGGTTCGCTTGGAGGAAAAACCAAGGAGACTTTATTTCTTGGGATGAGAATGGAGATTAATGGGGACTGAACTTTGAGGACTAAGATTAGAGGAATAAACTTTGATATTCAGATTAGAGGGGAGATGGGGAAGAGGAGAATCATAAATCTTGGGTCACCCATATGCAGGCAGTATAATATTATGTATACCAATGTGTTAAGATAATTCTCTGTTTGAGCACAAAACTAATTTAAATTTCCAGAAAATTATACTAGATGAAAGGCTGAAAGTTATGATACTCAAAGGATTTACATAGGAAACTATAAAGATTGAGGGGAATAAAATACGGCATTTTTTTGGAAAACAGTGATCCCCAAATCATATGAAATGTTGTGTTTTGTAAGAAGCAATTGGTAAAATGAAAAGAAACTATTATATTTTACCCCATTACTTCATACCAGTTGCACTAAACAGTTGCTTATAAAAGAAATAGTGCCGGGTTCAACCTTTCAGATAAATAAGGACATTGTTCCTGACTTGGTCTAGTCATGGAACCAACATACTGAATTTTTTAAATACAAAATGTTGTGTTTAGTAGAGGGAAAATATGTGCTTATTTTGTTTTCTAAATGCCATGTGTTTTTGTTTTGAAAGCATGCAGAAATGCTGTTGACTAGAAAGAATAAATAAGTAACACTTAGCAACCTTTCCATTCTTCTTCTGCTTTATCTCAGGGAACCCCTAAAACATGTTGTGTGGCGTGGCATCTGATTGTGCCCCTGGAATCACATGCCCTGTGTTTTCAGCAGTAAATACCTTCCTATAATCATGGCTCCATTAATGACAATAGGGGCCAAAGCAAGGTATTTATCGAGTAGCATCTCAGACAGTTAAGGTGACCTAATCCTCCTGTGGGTGTCTGCCAAGAGCTCAAAAGGGTAATGTACAGATGTCAGTTTCACTGTGCAGCCATTCCCTAACTGAAGTCCCCAGTGGTCTGACAATGTAGATGAAAGGTATACGAGCCACAGTAATTAACCACTGCAATAACAGATGTTGGACAGGAAAACTGTGTGTGCCTGGGCTACAAGCAGGTCTCGATTGTGAATACGCACTTGGCTAACACATTCTCTCCTAAGCTTAGAAATCATATGTAAATGTTTTGTAAGCTATCACTTTCCATGGCAGGCATTGAATTGTTTTTTTCTTTTTAAAAAATTCTATTAATATATTTGTGTGTATATATATATACACACACACACACATACACACATACGCCTTTTTAACTGGTATAACGACTTCAGTTTCAGGTACAACCTGTATTTCTTTGGAATCTGCGGAGTTCTGTGTTTTCCAAAGTATTTACGGTGCAGCTCCCAGCTTTGGGCTGGCTGTCTCCGAGCGTCTTTTCCTGAGCTACCCCTCTCCGTGCTCTGCCAATTATGTGCCACTTTGTCTTGGAGCTATGATTGCTTTCTTCGGAGAGGGAAATTCCCCCTTCATCAGTGTGGATGCGCTGTTTTCCGACACTGCCAGCGCTGTGTTGCCGTGTCAGTCATCCTATGAGGGCCCGCTTCAGACGAGGAGGACTGACGATCTGGCTGCCGATTGGCTGGCCGCGGTGGGGCGGGGCTTGTAGGAAGGAAGGGCTGCAGCTTTACAGCAACAGAGTTTAGACTGTCTATGCTTCATCATCTGAAGGTAAAATTTTCCAGATACGGCAGACGGCGTTCAGAGTACAATAAACAGGGAAGGAGAACTATTGGCATGGAAATTTCTTCCTCATGATGCAGTGGAGAAGCCTGGGCCGCTCGATTCTGCCAGATGTTCCTGGGGTTACTGTACAGGGGAAGGACAAGCAGAGTGAAACAAGGTAGGCGATCGCCCCCCCCCCCTTTTTTTTGAATGTTTAAAGAGTTTGCTGCAGTGTGCTGCATTCCGTGTGTGTTGCTTAGGGAAGCCAGGGAAACCGGATTCCACTAATTCAAATGTAATACTTGCAGGGAACCCTGGAGTTTTACGTAACATTTTGATTTGAGAAAAAGAAATGGCAAAAGCTTGAATCTTCGCCGCCTGTTTGGGGTGAGGCATACAGCCGAGTATTATTCAAAGAAGAGATCCATTTATTATTATTATTTTTAAATCATTGAAATCTTGAGAGTGTTCCTATTTTTATGTTACAGAAAATTTGCAAGCTGCCATAGTTAGTTCCGGAATAGGTAAAGTTTACGTTGTTCCTGTTATTTGAAAAGAGACTCGCAATTAAGAATTAAAAAAAAATAGTAAATAATCACCGATTGAATATTTGGGCCCAAAATAGGTCTGTGTATTGGAAATTAGGGTCTTCCCTCCCTCTACAATGCTACAGCTTTAATTGAGTTTCAAAGACACATTTTTAACAACCTAGCAAGAGGTAGCTTTCTGGCAAGTTTTCGATACTGTAGTTCAATGTTTACATTTCTTTTCCTGGCATGTCCGAGCCTTTGTTTCCAGCTTGAAAGTGGAACCATTATATTCCAAAGTAAAGCTGGGTTAATAATGCTTACTGCAATTATCTGATCTGTATGCATTTTTAATGAGAACACACAGCCAGCAGAATAATTTAATGAGAGCAGGCTAGCTTTTAAAGCTGTGTTTTCACTATGCCGAACCATATCAACTTTCTTGCCGACAAGCAGCAGTGAGAAATGATGGAGAAGATTTATTTTTAACACACTTGGCCCAGGAGGAGGAAAGGATATATTTGTTAAAGAATTCTTTCTGCCCTTTTCAGTTTTAAATTTCTGCCAGGCATGAGGAAACTGTGCTTTTTTGTTAGGCCTCGGAAGCATGTGTTTACAATAAATGTGTAACATTTTTAGAATAGTTAGCAAGCACTGAAGCGAAGGAAAAAAAAATTCCTGACTTGTCTAACCACAACAACCGTGAACGTTCTTCAAGGAGTATTACCGTCCCTTTCCAAGACAAAGGTTAAGTGGAAAGATATTTGTCAATTGTACATTTCAGGGACAATAGAGTAAAAAGGAATAAGGCAGGGGGACATCCTTATAATCTTTACGTAAGAGGAAGTTTCTTCAGCTCTCCTGCTCCTTTTGGAGGGCAGCAGTGCTCATTTAAATAACGGCAGTGCCACGTAGATTCTTCTAGACCCACAGTTTTTACTTTCAAGGAGAAGTGCAGGACACTAGCCCAGAACTTCTGACGTCATCCCCCAACTATTTCTGTTGTGTGTTCTTTTATTCAAGCTCGTGGAGAGGAATATTTCTCTAAGTCCTGGAAGGAACATTCTAACTCCCAGTTGGCAGGACTTGAGTTATGTCTTCAGATGGTAGCTTGTTCTTTATAAACCCTGAACAGATCCCCTTCATAAATAGGGCATCATCTCCTACCTGCCGGTCAGCATGGGTTTTCTGCAGGATTCTGGCCTGGCTGGCACAAAGCAGTAGGGAGCCGAGCTCAGCTGTTTTCTGGCCTGACTTCCCCGTGGTGCAGCCCAGCGCTGCCACCTGTGAGGACAGTCCCCAGGGCGCTTGTCCTGGTCCCCCAAGAGCTCTTGTCTAGGATGCAGATTATGCCACCAAGTTCAAGCCTGCTTGTGATGGTGGGAACAGCTGCTTTTATAGATAATGTACCCTGTTCTAGGGCTGATGGCCCAGAGGAAGGAAAGTATAATACTACCGGCTGTTAATCCCATGTCACAGGTGGCATTCTTGGTCTTGTGGATGAGAGGAAGATTACTGCGTACTAAGGATCCTTTTAAGGTAGAATTTTGGTTAGAACACACTGGAGTTCCCGGGAATTCCCAGTGCTAGTTCATGTCCTCCTTCCTACCACATACTGAGCCTTGAGCAAGTGCCTACCTAATTTTCTGAGCTCTTAATAGAAATGAATAATACTTTCTCTCATGATGCCAGCACTTTCAGAGAACTTGACCTTGTGCAAAAAAAAAAAAAAAAAATAGCAAGAGAAAACAAAGTTGTCTCTTGACACAGTGAGCTATTTAAAGTACAAAGAAAGAAACCTCCGTATTAAGAAATTATTGGTAATGCCTCAGGGTGTTAGGATACCTAATCATTCATACCTGACTCTTCATTTTGTGCTCATTAAAATTTTCTAGAGATATTTATCCTTAGACCAACAATTAAATTTCCAAGGAAGTCAGAGAATTGTCATTTTGCATTTTCCCCACAGATCTAGTCTAATATACTAGAAGCTGAGCAAGACAGACTATTCCACGGACAGGCCTTGTGTTGCCCAAAGCATTTAGTGCTATTTTTTACTTTGGCTTTTGTCTTAAATTTGTGAAAGTAAAATGAATAAGGTAGAAAATGAGAGAAAGGGAGAAAAATATGCTTGTGAAATATACTGGTCATGAAGCTTTACTGCTTAACAGCCTGCCTTCTCGCTGCTGGTTGTTTTAATTTGCTGTTGCTATGGTGAAAACAAATCAATATCACATGGCTACCAGCCAGTCCCGCGCTCAGGGAGTGCCATAGAAATTCAAGATCTGGTACTCAAGATTCCAAGCAAGAATTGGGAGAAGAGGATTTAGATGTTGAGCTGAAAAAGAATTCCACATAGTAGAATGAGTAGGGTCAGTCTTGTATGCATTTTCTCTTCTTTTCTTCCTACAACTCCTACCGATAACAAGAGACGGAAAGGAAGGCAAATGTTTACGTTTTCTAAAATAAAAGTGTCAACACGGAAGTAGATAGGGAACATTGCAAAGGGTAAATAAAGCATCCTGATGAATGAAAAGATCGTGTAAGTGCAAGACAAGCTGGTTGTTGAAAACATAGTCCGGGGGCCTTTGACGTCTCTAGGTACAGCTGCACGTCAGAGCTGGCTCAGGCAGAGAATCCCCACAAGGAAGAAGCTGCCGGTCAGTGGAGACACAGGCTGTCAGGGGAGGGTAGAGAGGCAGGACCTCAAAGACAAGAGAAAATTGCGGTCAGAAGTTAGTCCAGGTGAGCACAGAGCCCCCAGGGCATGGCAGGACCCGGAGAGGACCTTTTCCCGTTTTCACAAAAGTCTGCCTCAGCGCCAGCTTAAAGACCTAACAAGGAAAGAGCGGGTAAGAGGCTGAAAGGAGAAGACAAGAGTCATAAACCCAGGATCCCTTCTGGAATGACACACTGAATCCGATGGACACAGATGCCTGCTGCAGTGTGGAGCAAGGACCTCGGTATTTCATGCTTTGAAAGAAAACCTCTTGGCAGGATGAAGTAGGAAGTCTTAGCTGGGCTGTGTCAATCATTTACAATACTATTTTTTTGCTCTTTGTTTTTCTTCAGCTCCGTTTTTGTTTTTCTTCTTGAAACAGTCCATAAACTCGTAGATGCAGCTGTGGTAATAAACATTCAGGAGTCAAAGGTGATACAAAGCTGAGTTTACATCAGGCCCAGGCTTCCGACTGCATGGCGCACAGTTTAGAGAGTTGTCCTTGTCTCCGCTGCTGCATGTAACGCAGGTGTGAAAGGCGAGGCCTTGGGCCTCCCGTTAGGAACCTGAACTCCAAGATGGACAGCTTTTTGGCTGGCCTCTCCCCCTCGATACGGCAAAAACACTTGCTAATAAAAATGGACTCCACAGTGCACCTTAGTGCTTTGACAAAGAGTTCATTGTCTCAGGTATCCTGGGTCAGCAGATTCCGTCCATCAGTCAACAAGTGTTTGTTAAACACCTCTTGGGCTCACTGGATTTTGCTAATTCGGTTAGAACACCAAGCCAGTTACCCAGTCACTGCCTTTGTGGGTGTGTGCACAAAAATACAAGGGACAAGGCTGTAAGTTTTAAAGACTTGAATGGGATTGTTATTGCCTAGTATCAATTTAAACTGTTAGTCAGCAGACATAGTTTTTAGGTTTGGAATGGCTTTGCTGTTGGGAGGAGAACAAGAGCAGGGATTTTGAGTTTGAGATACCTACCCATATGTATTCCTTTTAACCTTTATAATGTTTCTTAGCATAAGTGCTGTTTCAATAGTAGACAGATGTGACATGAGCAGCAGATGTGAGAATGCTCAGGAAAAAACCTAAATGCAGGGAGGAAAAAAAGAAAAGAAAGAAAAGTCCTCAATGTAAGGCTACTGGGAGCAGTCGCTGACTCTCAGCCACCAGAGTTTCAGCTGTAAAGTGACTGGGGACCACACGGGCACATCATTTCTAAAGCCTTAAACGCCAGTCAGTCAGCACAAGGGAATCAGACCCTGTCCCGTGGCTGTGCCCGCAGAAGCCCCAGTGTAATTAGTGCACCGTCCCTTCCCTCAGCAGAGAAACCCCCTGATTCCGGAGGATTGAACGCCCCCCTTTTCTTGTAAAAAGCAGAGTTCGTTTTAAAATTGATTTCCTCTTTAAACATCAAGTTGTCTCCTTGTTAATTTTTGGTGCCCCCCCCCCATATCCGAATTAATATCCATTCTCTAAGCGAAGACAAGCTACGAGGTTAAGGGCCCCACTGGGGGAAGAGCTTAGAGAGGAGACAGAGGACGTGGCCATGCTTTAAGGAATTCTTTTCTGTCCTGGGTGTCCGCAGAGAAGAGCAGGTTCAAGGTCCTGCGCACCTGCGGCAGGCTGGCTGCTGCCGGAGGACTTGGGGAACCGTAAGCCCCCTCTAGGGACAGAAAGGGAGCAGACAAGACTGAAAACGCTGCTGGTCTCCCTCCTGAGCAGTTTGCAATCCACAATAGCTAGGGAAAGGAGATACTTACAAACAAGATAAGAATAGTTAAGCACACAGTGTCTTCAGAAGGGTAATTAACATGTGTGTAGGCCCTTTACAAAGGGCTTTCACTGGCACTATCTCAATTAACAGTTCAAACAGAGAGTTAAAAAGTGAGAGCCTAAATTAGGGCACTCTAGCAAGGGTGCCTGAGGCAAAGCTCCTTCTGGACAAGAGTGACAAGCTGAGTTTAAAATCTTTTACTCATTGATGGTTTTCAGTGGTTAAATGACTTGAATTTTGAAGCGCAGGCCAAGCGTAGAAGTGTACTGGGTAGATGAGTGCATGTCACCTTCTCTTGTTTCTGAATACTTTCTTAGATCGCAGGTGTGTTTAGAGTAGGCATTGGGACCTAGAAGTCAAGGCAGAGCATGAAGAGAAGTGGACTTCTCAGCTCGGCCTGCCCGGAAGGTATCAGGGGACAATATGTGTGCCTGCTCTACAGCTAGAAGTGAGGTGCTTCAACCATTTATTAATGATTATAAAGGGCCTGCCTGCAGGCTTGGAAAAGGTGGAGGAGGAGGGAGAGAGAGAGAGGGAGAGAGAGAGAGAGAGAGAAAAGAAAGTCAACAAGGAAACCAAAATTCAAAGTATTCTGTTTTACCGTGAGACCATGTGAGTTCTTTTAAACCTGCTGAAAGGCCGGGGTGGGGTGGGGGACTAATATTTTAGGGTCATGTGTTATAAACAAGGGCTTTGCACACATATCTCATGTAATTTGAACCTTAGAGGAACAAGAGAGGCCCACAAGATGAATGTTCTTCCCAGTTGGCTTATACAAGCAGAGACACTCTCAAAGACGGGGTGACACACTCGTGACCCCGCGGCTGGCCCTTGGCAGAGGCGCTCCCTCAGTTCAGGCCTGTAAGACCCCTAAGCCCTCTAGGAAAGCTGCATTATGGCTTCAGCTGAACAAACAAGATGGAGAAAATAAAAATAATTCATTTGCAGAAAAGATATCAAAGCTCAAGTTGAATGTGGGAGGTCAATTATTTTTGAAATTTCAGGTGTACCTTATAGTTTGTATTATAATGTGCAAATAAGAAGTGTAATCATGATAATAACTTGTTGCATGCATGGCATTTCAGTTTTTCTGCTCATTTTTAAATGCCCCCTTTCTCCTGTTTTATAAATGAAGACAGAATTTGAGCAAAGTTAAGGGAGATGCTAAAAGTCTTATTAGCCAACGTTCCTTAAACCTATGGGGACCCAATATGTTATTTAATGAGACAGATGAAATTACACTGCTGTCTCACTTGGAGTTTTCTTGTGATGTGTGTTGGGTACTTGAGTAGAGCCCAATCCAAGCGATTTTGGGAAGACAGTATTTTTAATTAAGAGACTGAAATATTCTAAAAATCTGTAAGTTTCTGGCATCCTATATGAAAGTTTCAGTTAATCAAACTAAAAGTATTAGTGAAGCATACATTATATAAATGATTTAGTACTTGTAATTTTAATGTTCTGCAAGTTCAGGAAAGGAGAACTCTGTTTGGGTTGGAGTGATAGAGGTCTTGGAGAAAAGGCTGCTTCCTGTGGATCAGAATGGATCTACTTCACCTACAGCAGCCTTTCTGATGTGAAGTATACACACCCCAGGCCAAGGGGAAAATTATTCACTACATAAGGAAACAGTTGAATTAATATATTATTTGGTTTATTTTTTAAAATGTTAATTTTCATGTATGTTTGCTACTGTACAGAATATATTAGTATTGCTATGAAAGCTTGCCATTTATAAGTAAGTAGCTATGCTTATGATGATTGTTCCTGCTAAAAATTTTTTTTGATACTCTGTGATCCAAGAGTTTAGAGAAGCCAGTGATCAAAATCTCCGGAAGAAGAGGTAGCATGATGTGGGGGCAGGGGCAGGGGTAGTGAGGAAATACGTCTTTGGGGAATAGAAATGAAATGTTAGGGAAGAGGGGGTGACATCAGGCTAGATGGAACCAGAACAGGGAAGAGCTGAAGAGCCCTGTGAAGGAGTTTTATCTCATCACCCATAACACAGGTCTAACACTTCATAAAGATTCATCTAGGATTCCTTACACTGGGTAAGAGGTTGGAACATTTGTAACAAGTGATGCCAGTGGCCAGAAAACTTGTGCAATGTTCTGGGAATAGTGTGGGAAGAAGGATGATGAGCATGGGAAGTGTGTGAATGCAGGAGAAAAGGCAGGTTCAAAAGGCATTTTAAAGGGAAAATAATAGACGCTACCAAGAGCCCAGAAAAGCCAGTGATATGACAGTTGCTATCAAGAGAAATGTTGGTGGTAGGTGGCATGAATGAAATGTGGGTTGAGAGAAAAGGGGGCCAAGCAATAGGATTAGGATCAGAGGAACAAGGGAGATGATGAGTTTTGTGGTTGGGGCCTGGTGGTTTTAGTGAGAGATGGGACAGCTAAGTGGAGATAGCTCAAGTGTTTGACAACGTGGAGGTGAAGCGCAGTCTAGACACCAGGCTACTGATGTCTGCCTGAGACACAGCTTCAACTACTAGAAGCTGTAGTTGAAGCTATGAATGCTCGGAATCTCATGGAAGGTGGGAGCATGGAAGAGAAAGACAAGCAGATGACACAGGATAAGCCTGTGGAAACATAGCCCCGGGTCTAGAAGAAACTAAGAGCCAGCAAAGACTTTACAGTTAAACACCATAGCCCAGTCTCTGTGATTCCGTGGGAAAGCAGTGTGGCCTCCTGCATTGTGCTATCCTTGCGTGTCTTTTACCCTCCTTGGCGCGAGTCTCTGGCAGTGGTTCTCCTGGGACAAATACTCATCTAGGGCAGCAATGATGAACCCTTTAGAGTTTTCAGTGATACAAACAGCTCGCTATGGCATGAGTGCAAAATTCACGACCACCGGACTAGGCTCATGTTTAGAACTTTAGAAGATTGGAATAACGGAGCATTCATTGCTCTGTCTTTCCTATCTATAAGTGACTTTTTAATAAGTAGATTTTAGGGTTGGGAGTTTGGCTCAGTGGCTTAAGCACCTGCTTGGCAGGCACAAGGTTGTGAGTTTGATCCCCAGTACCAGGAGAAAAAATAATATTAAGTAGATCTTCATTAATAATCAAAAGACACCATTTGAAACTAACATTTACCAAGACTTCTGCATCTGTCTTTCAAAATATGCATTCGGGGGATATTACTGGTTAGAATAGTAATTCACGCATGACTGGAAACAACACTAGACACTGGTCATCTGGTTCCCCAAGGCCCTGGAGGTTTGTTTTTCCTGGTGGCTCTCAAATGAACCCAGCCAAGAGACTGGCAAGACGAGAAAGAAAACAGACTGGCAAGATGAGAAAGTACTTGGACGTACGCAAATGGTTGCTACCTTCATGCCAGGTGCCTCCAATGACTAAATCAGAATAGCACTTCTCAAACTTTCTTGTGTCTGCAAATCACCTGGGGATCTTATTAAAAATGTAGATTCCGATTCAGTGGGCCTGGGGAGAGGCCAACATTCTGCTTTTCTAACAAACCCCCGAGGGATGAGATGATGGCACACATCTGGGAGGCTCTAGAATATAATGGCTGTGCTGCAGAAATGTAAGGGACTACAGATGCTTGCATCCAGAAGGCTGCTTTGAAATGCACCCCATAGGGCTGGAGGCAGCACCTAAACTTCAGCCCAGGAGGCCTCGCCAGGCTGCTCAGGCTCAGGGTGGAGCAGAAGTGGAGATAAAGTAACCACCAGCCTTGCACCATTGCTGCTAGGACCAAGGTCTGAAGGCGAGGACTTCAGTGGGGTGGAGCAGCTCTGTGATCTGTCTGTGGATATCGCCCCATGCCCAAGATGTCTGCTTGTCGCTGTGGACACAGACTTACAGATTCCCAGAGGGATTTAGTTACCACCTCCAGGAAAGGCTGGTGTGTTTACACATCTGCTCCAGAGATTTTTTTTTCCCTCCTAAGAAATACATGTGTTAGAAATCAGTGTTAGATTCCCTTTTCTAGGGGTTGAACTGGAGCCCCAGAGACTAATGTGCCTACTTTAGTTATCACAGCCTTAGCGAGTTGGTTTGGGGAATTCTGGCAAACTCATCCATTCAGATGTAGATAATGCTATTCTGTTCTCATCCCTCCCAAGATTATAAAGAGTATAGAGAGATTGTGATATGCCATTAACATTGCATTTGTTTAAAAACGTTAGATTGAAAGTCTTGTAGTGTAAAACGAAGACATCATTAGAGCAGATAGCTTTCTAATGGAGTTTCCTTTGCAAAGGTCCAGGCCTGTCACAGACATCTTCTATCTGCCTAATATCTTGTGCCTCCATCTGCCCTCTCTGCACTGGGGTGCTTCTCTTCCCTGTGTCCTGTGAGTGGCTTCCTTTTCCCTAGAGCCAGGAGTCAAGCTAAACTGATTTAGAGAAGTCTTCCCTGCCCAGATGCCCATGGAGGCTGCACAATGACTGATATTTTTATGAATTTTTAATTTACCACTAACTTGTAGGAATGAAACAAAACAAAAGTTTACTGAGCTTATTGAGCACCTACTGTCTGGTGAGCCCTCTGCTGAGAGCTCTATCTTGTCAATAGAGTTAAAACTTTTCACAAAGGAAATGAAGCTCAGAGAGACCACGTTACTTGATTGGGCCATCCACTAGCCAGTGACAGAAGGGGAAGGGAACCCATGGTAGTAAGATGCAGACACCCAGACCCTATTTCAACAGTGCCTGCTTAGGGGTTGCAAAAGAAGGGGGATCGCTTCAGGAAATCTTCCATGTTGCAGCCACTGCTCACAGAACTCACTAATAGTTCAGCAGAACGTAAACAAACAATTACTGGCGCACTGTGCAGGCAGGAGTCCAGTTTTAGCCAGGAGTCCCTCCTCACAAAGGGACTTGGTGCACTGCCAGTGATGACGAGGGCATGGTCTCCATTATTTGGCTTTTTGGTTCCTCTTGAATCTCATATGCATATGTGCTCGCACAGACCCACACCCTGACCGGAACTGAAAGAACCTGATGGGCCTTAACTTGTGGATGCCTGAAACAGAGCATCCATAAAACCTCATTATCCACAGCACGGCCTTGTGGAGGGTGAGGTGTTTTGTGCTGTTGTGACTCAGTGGCCTTCTGTGGGAATTCTTAGAAATCTCCTTGCTTCACCCTGGACTTCCCTTCCCCCAACAAGCTTCCTTTTGGGCACCCCACCCATCTTCCACCGAGGCAGGCAGGTGCCACACAGGTGCCTGTGGCAGTTCACGTGGTCTCCCTTCTCCTGTCCTCTCCAGGTCTGCACCAGATGAAACGGTGCATGTAGATGGCCCTGATGCTGGGGTCCTCCCGCATCTACCTGTGGTGGAAGAGATGATTGATCTCGCCCTCAGGACAGCCATCATCCAGGCCCCTGCAGTATCAGCTTCCTGGCAGCCACCACAAAGACCATCCCCTCAGGAAACAAAACAAACCCTATCTCTAGAGTTTCCCTGTTTCTTTTCTTTAAAGTTCCCTGGTGCAACTGGGCTGCAATTAAGAGGCATGATCAAAGGAACTCTCTGCCTCTGGGGCCCCCAGAGAGTTTAGGTCTTTTTAACTCTTTACCTCCCAGAACTTTCCACTCCAATGGCTGCCTGATGGGTTCAGACACTCAGGTGCCGAATTGGGGGTTAGAGTCCAGTGGAGACCTCTTTATTTACTAACTGCTCACCTGCCAGCTACCTTGTATCTCCCTAGTGATTGACCAAGCCTAGCCCCACTGTGCACCCAAGTTGTAACATTTGGGGTAGAAAAGTCTGTCCTGTGCTGCAATGAAGCACAATACCTCCACTTCTTGGCCTTATTTCAATGTTTGGGACTTTGGAGTCACCCTAGGCAGTCCACTGTCTCTCCAGCAGGCCAGCCCTTCTCTCCATTGGGGATATCAAGCCTCCTCCAAAAGGACCGGTGTGACACCTTGCTTATGCAGGGTGTGATATTTCACTTATGCAGCCCAAGACTTTCTATGTTTTTCTAGCAGTTTGGACCCATGGTTGACCATTTGGAACACTGAACCAGCAATAGTAGGGAAGATGGTGGAGCACTCATTTTCCCTAGCTGTGCTCAGGCCTAAACACAGTGGGCAAAACTAATCGATGAGGATGACATGGGGGAGGGACAGACATCTTCCACAATTGTAAGGGATGCTTTAAAATTGCCTTCAGTCCTCACCACAGATCAGTGATGGCGAAACTTTTAGGGACCCAGTGCCTAAATGGCATCCCAAATCCCATTTATTTATTGAAAAATGCCAACAGTGCAATGAAACCTAAAAGCAGAGAGTTTAGTTTAGAAAAAAACAACTGTTACCAGCTCAGCTGCTGGGGTGACTTGGCTTGTGTGGGACAGTGAGGGCTCTGCGTGCCCACTGTGGCACGCATACCAGAGGTTCGCCACCACTGCCATAGACCATGGCCACCTCCAGAAATAGCTGTCGAGGGGCTAGACATTGTCTGGCAGACCTACCCTGGAGGATGACTGAGACGGACAGAGACTTAAATAAGTGTGTGTTGATATATGCAAGTAAAGTGATAGATGGAATTGCATTGTTGCACAATTTGAATAACACAACTAAGGCAGTTTTCAGAGCTCGACCACATGGTTTGGGATTTCCTTATGTTTTGTTGTTTTAGTTTTTTGTCTCAACCTCTCTGTGATCATTTTAGCAGTAGTCCAGCCTCCCCGAGTTCCTCTGTGGCTCTCAGCACTGAGTATTCTGCAGCTTAGAGAAACGCTGGCGTACTCGCCATCGGTAGATGTCAAGGTCACAGAAGGAACTAATTAATCCCAGCTCTAGTCAACAGCCGGCTACACTCACCTGCCCTCCTTCCGCCAGACAGCAGCCGGGAGGGATTTTCTCCCTCTGTTCAGCCCAGGCGCACTCAGGGACACCCCAAGTAAACCAGTAAACGCAGGGAGGGCAAGGAGGGCCCGGCCGCGTCCCTGCCAGTGGCTTGGTGTTCATCTGGAGAAAGCTGGAACCTGCCCCACGGTTCTCAGACTTGCCCTGAGACAAACATTCCAGTTTTTCTTAGGAAGATCGTCAGGTTGATGTTCAACCTAAAGATTCCAAGGCTTCTAAGCTATCACAATCTGCCTGCCTTTCTTTCCTTCTTTTCTTTCTTTCTTTCTTTCTTTCCCTTTCTTTTATTTTCCTTACTTTCTCCCCACCCTTACTAGTGATGTCCTGTAAACTTTTCCCATAGTCTGCCCTGCTGAAAATTTCCCTTTTCAACAAAAACTGTGTTTTCTAGCTGACCAGTAAAGGGCATACATTCTTCCACCTCAGGGTGAAATTCCTGTTGTATAACCCAAACCTTACTAAATAATTGATCAGAAAAAGAGAGGAACGATGATTTCTAGATGCACTGGTAGCCAGTAACCCGAGAGAGAAAGTTGGAGAATGTTGCTGGCTGATCCCGTGTAGATATGGGTACAAGTTGGATCTTGAAATTAATTGCTTTGTGGCTGTGAAGTTGCCTTTGATGTTCTGATCGCTCCCTTCCAGGTTTTGATAAATTAGCAGAGAAAGGCACTGGAGAGTGGGACGGGTCTTTGTGCTTTGTCAGGTCAACACCGTGGCGCCCCTCTCTGAGGCTTCAGTGACACCACATTTCCGCCCAGGCCCTCTGGGGTCCCTTCCCTCCTGACACACACACCCCCTCTGCCCCTGCCCCCCCCCGAAGATGCTGAGCCTGAGGAGCTGGGGGTCACGGTCACCAGTGCAGGAGTTGCTTTCCCATTAAAGAACCCAGCAAATCCTGAAGTTAGGTCTGTGACACTCTTTACTCACTGGTTAAAAACAAACAAACAAAAAAATCAAAACCATATGTTCAATACCGTGTCTGGCTCCCACTGAATATGCTGCTATTAAATCGTGACCACCGACCTAGCCACTGCCTTGCTCCATGTGGGCATCAGAGGCGACCAGCCCTGGCCGGGCAGGGGAAGGTGAGGAAGGGCCACGCTGTTTGCTTCCTTCTTCGAAATGGCAAAGGGGCTGGATCCCTTCCAGGCCCTGGCAGAGAAGCTGAGCCAGAACCGCACTGACTGGCCGACTTCCCTCCTTCACCGTTCCTTCTTCCCCTCACGTCTGCAGGACTGAAAATTAGAAACACTTTTCTCCTACACACGAAATTACTCCCTCACGCACTTTTTTCTTTCTCTTGCTTTGAAATGGCAATTTGCAGCCAGCAAAAGCTCGTCAAAGGAGAGCGCATGCCATCCTGGCCTGAATAGAAGAGTTTGCTCAAAATTCAGCTAGCAAAGGGATCTGCAGGAATGTGGTCACTTGGTGGGGCTGGTGTGGAGAGGGACTGAAAGGACCCCAGGGAGTGGAGTGCCCTGGGCCCTGTAGATATTTTATTTCTTAATGGAGGTGTGGGTTTCACAGATGTGTTTGCTTTGGGAAAATTCAGGAAACTGGACACTTAGGATTTGTGGTCTCTTCTGGTTTTAATAAACTTTTAAAAATATAGCTGGCAAGCTGGGCATTGTGGTGCATGTCTGTAAGCTCAGAACTCTGGAAAGCTGACGCAGGAGGATGACAAGTTTGAATCAAGCCTGGGCAGTTTAGCAATTTAGTGAGACCTTGTCTCAAAATTTTAAAAAGGGCCGCAGGTATATCTCCGTGTGAAGGCCCTAGGTTTAATCCCCAGTACTGCAATTTTTTTTTTTTTTTAATGAGCTACCTACAATGCACTGGCTGTTCTAAGATAGAGGGAAAGATCATGAGAAGGGCTCCTCCTAATCTCTTCTATTCCCACTGGGGCCTGTCATCCTCATCTGTCTCTCTCCTGACCCTCTCAACTTCCAGAAGTGGTCTCTTAGACACCACAAGCATCACTGACCTCACTAATAAGGGGAGCCCTGAAGGACCACATAAGCCAGCTCATCATCTCCTCTGGGCTGATAAGATATTAAATGCTTCAGATGTGAAACTTGAAATGAAGAGAAATGATCAGAGTTAATAATAATAATGACAGCAGGAGGAGTAGTCGTGGTAATAATAATAATAATGGCCACTTTATCATCCTGCGCATCTCCCTTTTTTCTATTTTTTATTCAAACATGTGAAGGTTTTGCTTGAAGTGGTTTTTCCTATTTGACATTAAGATTAGTAGAAGGAAGGAAGAGCCAGATAGTTGCAGATGACAGCCCCATTTGACCTTTGCCTTTCTTGCTATGCAGCCACAGGGCCTGCTTGTCCATTTCAGATCTCAAAAAATAAATAAAGGTGGCTAAGTTAGGCAACAAGAACCCATAACCCAAAGGCCATCAACACAGATTTGTGCACTGGGCTCCCATAGAATTTGATATAGTTACCAATCAGGTGGGACTTTGTTTACCCCTATTGCATAAGTCAATATGATCAAGCCCAGCTCTCAAATTTTGTAAAGATTTGGTGAACCGAGCTACCAGAAGCATGATGAGGGCCTGTTTGTCAACGGTTTGTCAATGTAATCTCAACCTACTCTGCAAGTCTACTTTACCTAATGAAATTATTGTTGAGTTTTGGTAAATTTGCAAAAAACCAAAAATACCATATGAATGATGTAGAAAGAGGAAAAAAGTACATGTTAAGTCTTCCCCACTTCCTCTCTCCTTATGGAATATACACTGTATGGCAGTATGGCAAATAGGACATGTAGATAAATCACCATGGTGAAGGTCACCTGTGCCACAGGGGAGGTATAGGGTAAGTAGATCAGTGCCATCGAGGCAAGCAGAGAAGGGTTCCTGGCAAGGACAGCATCTGACATGGTCTTGATGTGGCAGTGCATGCACTTGGGAAGCACTCTGGGGTATGAGGTGCAGTGCCAGGAGCACTTGACGTTGACTAAATTGTGAATGGCCTTGAATGGTAGCCTTACTGTGGATTTTAGAACTCATTCAGAATGCAGCAGTGTGTTGCCACATGTTAGAGCGGATGAGAGATAGGTTCAGACATTACTTAAGAGACAGAATTCCATGAGTATAGACTGGACTGGAGCATTACAGACACTCTGCTCAGTCATGATGGCAGCGGCTGGAAGGGTGACAATGAGAATCAGCCAAGAGCTGGTGCCCTGCAGGGAGTGAGTCACTAAGAGCCTGGGCAGGGTGTACTGAGGCCAAGGCAGAAGGACCACGTCAGAGGGGACCTGCAGACTCAAACTTCACTACCAGAAACACCAAGGATACCGATGAGAGGAGGACGGGAGGATCAGAACGTTGGTTCTGGACACTAGAAGGATGAAGGGAAGCTGGCTGCGCCCTTGAAAGTGTAGGTCTGTGGTCTGTGGCTTGTAGAGCTATATGTGGATTGAGGTTCACTGATGGAGAACAGATATTTGGAATTCTAAAAGGATTTGCCATAGCTAAGGAAGTAACTGTAATCTAGAAAAAGGTTGATGACCCAGCCTTGGGGAATGCATACACATAAGGGGGTTTCTTAGGCACACTGCAGTGAGCTGAAGCTCCAAGGGGGACAGCATTTTACGGAGGGCACCTTGTAATAGGTATCTGAGCCTCCTGACCTTCCTTGCTATCTTTGAGTCATGAAAAGGGATCATTCAATTTACTATGTCCTATATGAGCGTTTCCTGCAGTCAGTGATGGTGAAAAATAATGCTAGATCTGAAAGTTCAGTGAAGATGGGGATTAGGCCTGTGAGCATGACACGCAGAAGTTAAGGTGATACCCCTGACCTCAGGAATACACTTTTGGAAGAGAGGTTGTGTGAAGATAAATTTTAAGGTACAGGAAGCAGAAAGTTAGAAATTTTAGAAGGAGCTTTGGAATATGTAGGGCAGTCAAAGGAGACATGGCAGTAAGTGGAGAGGAAACAGAATTAAGATACAGATTATTTGGGCTTGAGAGGAAGGTAGACTAGGCTGGCAGGTGGCCCTTCATGCCACCTGGAGCCCAAGGAGGCCATTGTGCTGTGAAGGCTGAGGCCACAGGGCAGAAATGGTTTTTAAATCTGTAGAAATAAGTTCGATTCTGCTTTAACAGGAAAGGTGAAAAATACCAGATAAATGTGAAGGCTAGGGGCAAGTTAAGGTCTCAATGCTGCTTCAGGAAGCTCCCAGAAGCTTCTTGCCCTGAAATGAGTTCTGCTGTATTCAGAACAACTGTAGCAGGGACAAGTCAAAGAGACTGTGTCAATCCTCATTGCTAATGAAAGATGAGCTTTGCACCATTACAGGCCTAACTAAATACAGCACGGCTGCTGCTTCCTTTTAAAGTGCTCCACAATGTCATTTGTTGTACTTCTGTTACCTTATTATTTTCCTTAGCTTTTTGCTTCATTCCTCTGGGTTTCAGCAAAGGATAATTCATGATCCTGGCTCTCGTCCCT
This sequence comes from Dasyprocta punctata, assembly GCA_004363535.1. Lineage (NCBI taxonomy): Eukaryota > Metazoa > Chordata > Mammalia > Rodentia > Dasyproctidae > Dasyprocta > Dasyprocta punctata. The sequence goes on along the minus strand of RJWM01004362.1, from coordinate 33,226 downwards.
TAATGAACAAAATCTACCCATGTAGATGCCACATGTGGAATATTTAAAGTGCCTTCTTATTGTAACATTCCATATGCATTTTAAAATTGAGCCAATGTCTGGAAAGTAGTAGATACTCAATGAATTCTTGTGGGATACAATTGAATGATTGGAGTGTCCTGTTACTGAGACGGACATTTCTATAGATGGTTATTAGGTATGAGTCATACTCACAGAAATCTATAGTCCATTATCCACCTAAATAGAGTCAAAATTTTCTATTACAAAGAAAACAGAAAGCATGGTGCCCCTGGGTGGGTCCAATTTCTATGCAGTGGTACTTTAGTCCTAAAGAGAAGCCACTAAGCCCCAACCCCTTAACCAGAAATTGCTTTACATTTAAACTTCAAAGGAGAAGTTCTGCTGGTGAAGTCAAAGGGCAGAGAGACTAGAGCTGAAATACACAAGCTGGGAATTATCAAAAGTGTCCTAAGTTAGCATATGTTCTAGTTGTTTGTTGCTGTAAGATAGATCAGGTTGTGTTAAACTGCACAAAATGTGCAGCAAATCTCACAAAATGAATTGGCCTATTTCTGCACCACTTAAAAACTAAAGGGCAAGCACACCCCCAGTCCAAGCCCAATGAGTTTTGCCACAGTGGCACAAGGTCATGTGTCTATTTGGCACTTATGTCACCCAACTGCAAACCCAGGAGGGGAAAGAAATATTTTCTCGCCACACCCATTTACTTACCAGTTACTCTAAAAATTAGTGTTCTCTACACAAACTCTTAGTGAAAAAAAGATTTCTTGGCCTTTCCCCTCAAGATTTGAACTTGGATATCTGGTTTTGGGTCCAGGAATCCATGTGCATTGCAAGAATGCACAGTGATTTAGTCACAAACTATTTACAGACTTCTTGGCACCTGGGTTTAAAAACTGTTCAGATCCAAAATTCATATTCTGGCTCTCTTATGAACTAGATGCTCAACCAGGCAAATTTGAAAATATATTGGAACCTCAGTTTTCTCCTTTTTAAAATGTGGTAACAAAATCCACTTCACCAGGTGACAATTAGGATTAAATGAGATCACCCATGTAAAGGATTTTCTGTAATACACAAATAAACACTCGATGTGTAATAATCAAGACCTATTTCCTGGGGAAAACATGAAACTATTAGAGAATAATCTTCAGCCAATGCTGCAGGCATTCCAGAAAGAGCAATTCCAGAAAGAGCAAGGACTTCAAAATGAGGGTTTCTCCAAATTCTTCAAGTATTGGTGTCACTCAGAAAGACTTTATTGTTCATGTAGCAAAATACAGAAGGCTTTATATTCTACCAAAGAGTTTTATGCTGGGCTTTTGGGAATGTTTACCCTTGGTAGAAATGGTGAGACTCTGAAGCAGATTATCCAAGACTAGAAGGATCATAGTATTTCTAGGATGATTAAAATGCAGTTGCTTTTGAAAACAGAAAGACTGGGCTATATTTGGAAAGTTTTTTTTTTTTTTAATAATGCGTGAGTGAAAATGGATCATTTGAATAAAGTCCAGAACTTCTCCTTTGAAGTTTAAATGTAAAGCAATTTCTGGTTAAGGGGTTGGGGCTTAGTGGCTTCTCTTTAGGACTAAAGTACCACTGCATAGAAATTGGACCCACCCAGGGGCACCATGCTTTCTGTTTTCTTTGTAGGCTGGAGCTATTTCAGTGTGGATAAAATTGATTCTGTCCTCAACTAGGCTGTTTTTAGGTTGTTCAAGAAGATAGTAACTGGATCTTTTTAGGACTAAACTTTTGAGTTTAAATTTTGGGAAATGAATGAATGAGTGAATAAGTTTTCTCTGAGGCCACCAAACACTTCCATAACATCTGCCAGTCCGTTCTGGCCTCTGGCCAGCTGAGGAGGTCAGTCTTTTTGTCACCCAGAGAACGAATAATGAATAACCAAGGATGCTTCAAAGTGCTTCTTGGCACCAGACTTCCTTTCCTTCCTGGATATGGTGACCCAGTTGCCTGTGTTGGAAAATTCAATATCACATGTTCCTTTTTCTCCCACTGAGAACCCATCCACAGCAGAAAGACTTTCACAACTTAGGTGTTTGCTAGAACTCTGGGTCATGAGATGTGGGTCACACACAAGCAGGAGGAAAGAAGTGTGGTCTGGAGTCCATTTGATCTGTACATAGGGAGAAAATAAGAACAGAAAAGTGAAAAGACATTTAAAAATAGAGAAAGGAGAGAAAAGGGAGATGTACGATATGCTGGGATCTAAAAGTCTCAACTTCAGTTTTCACTTGAGAAAAATTTTCAAATTTTTCCCAATCAAAGTACGTCCACAGATCTTCAAATTCAGTGTGAATCATCTTCGAAAGGCTCCATCCCTCCAATCACAGGGTATTGATCAAAATTTGTGTGTCTAGTTTGAAGCTACATAAAGGAAGCAAAACAAAAATGATTGGCAGACATCAATCAAAATGAGAAGTGAAGACAATATATGTATATGCGTCACCCAAGCATACACACGTGTTCATACGCATACACATTTGTAGCAAATACACACACATAAAAGCCAATGGAGAATCCTGAAACTTACATCATTTGGATTGGGTCCTGGACACTTAGTGCTTAATGTACATGGGAGGGAGGGAGAAACCGGTTCAAGTTGGGCCAGTCGGGCATGACTCCAATTGGGGTAGGCTGCGCACTGAGTTTAGAAGGATGCTTGCATTTAGAAAACTGCAAAGGAGAGTGGCATACATCCCATATCAAAGCAAACTGCTCAAACAAAAACCAATGGGAGGAAATGAACCCTCATTGTGTACACACATGGGGTTCCTTGGAAAGGAAATTGCCTGATTTGGGACACTTCCGATGCCTCCTGAAGTGACAAGGAAAGGTTGGGCCTGTGCCCACAACCCAGAGAAAGCATCTTTCTCAACCCCAGGTTAGCTGCAAGGAAATGGGTAGGATTTTAGCCAATCCACCCACACTCCTGCATGTCCAGAAACCTCAATTGCAAAATGTTCTTGAGAACCCCAAAGGCAATTCCTATGCTCTTGCTTGTACTCCAGGGTATTTTGATCGAGGAAAAGGTGGCAAGCAGGCACTTCTCTCAGATATCTTGTTCTCTCTAAAGCCAACACGCACCTGCTCTTTGGAGCCTACCAAACACCTGAATACAGCCCAGGTCCTGCAGGGACTTTCTCTGCAAGTCTCTAAGTGTGGGTCAGGCCAGTGAGGCTGAGGCCCCTTGATTGACTCGGGGCAGGGGGGCTACCCCCAGGCTGCTCAGCTGGACAAAAATAGCATCAGCACTCTTGTTCCCTGCCATTGTCCATCATAAATATAATCCTGTAAATGAGCTTTTGATTTTGCAGGGCACAACATGGAAACTGCTACTTGTCCCGGTCCACAGGGAGAACACAGTGACATTCCCAGTCCCTAGGGACATTAGGTATAGAAGAGGAGAATCCATTCCAGTTAACACAAGAAATGGAATTTCTTGGATCCCTGGATCTCCTAGGTTTTGGGGGCTGAAGGGCACCTAGTAGTATTAAAAGAGCTCGGATAGAGCAGGACTTGCTCTTTTTTCCTCCTTTGTGTTGTTTGATTGACAGTTTGAGTACAGTTAAGCTTGCATCAGTGAGGATGCTCCTGTAACTGGCATGCAAGATGGAGTCATTTTCCACTGACATCATCTTCTGAAAGTGCTGTGCATGGAAGGAAAAATGAAAGCAGACTGAGGAGGCTGACTGGAGGTGTACCAGAGGAGGAGACACCATCTCCCCTCTGTCTCCGCCTCCAGCAGCAGGCTTCAGCATGAGCTCAGCGTTACTGACCCAATCGTCCTCTCCATATCCACTCCCAGGGGACCTTCGGTAGCTGTGGCCAGTAGCAGATGTGACTGGGGGAAGTAGGAGAGAAAATTCATCAAGATAATGCCTCCTTAAGCACATCAAGTTCCATGACAGTTTAGGTAGATAGACTTTCAGTTTACTCTGAAAAAAAAAAAAAATCTAGGTCCTTACTTTTCTTATGGGCTGCACTCAGATGTTTCATTTATTTAGTCAGTCAGGAAACCTGAGCTAGACAGGCAGGATGTGCCAGGTGCTTTTCTGGGTGTGGGCTGCAAAGTTGCATTCGCCTGACCCTGGGCTCAGTTGGCCCATCTTCCACTTCTAACTAGATTCAACAGCACCATGGTCAACCTCAAGGAGAAAAGCCACAGGGGTCAGGGAGGGCAGCAGTGGCCGTCTGCGGGGAATGAGGCCAGGGAACAGGGTTGGAAGTGATTTTCCAAAAAAAGACATGGACTGGCCCTTGAATGGTGCACTGAATGACAGCAAGCAAAGGAGAGAAGGGTGCATAATCTCACAGTTGCCTTCTAATTAGCACACTCCTTCTAATTAGTTGCTTCTGGGGCTTATCAAGTCTCATCTATAAACTAAAACTAATAGGCAATTGAGCATTGAACAGTTGTCTTGCTTGCTTCTCTCCTTTTCGAGGGGAAACCACATAAATTAACAGTTAAATTTGCCAGCAAATAGCATAATGTGGATGCACAGAAACAAGACTGTTTTATTCAGCATGCACAGGGCTGGGTAGCTGCAGATTTTATCTGCCGGCATGGATCTTGTTTTGTTATTATTCGTCAGGAGCGCCAGGAAGAAAAGGGTTAGAGTAAAACTTCTCCGTGGATTCCTGCTTATTCCCACTACGTTTCTTTCCTCCACTGCATCAAAAAGGCAAGCAAAGGAACCACACCCTTATTCTGGGCCGCAGTGTAGATGGTATTTTACCCTCCCTTCCGGCTAAAAATGACTAAATAAAAAACAATTCATCTCACATGATCTTGAATAATGGCTGTTCCAGAATTCTTCATAGTTTAAAGGCTAAATTGTAGGATTAGGTCATAGAAATTCTTGTAAAATTCCAGTGTGATTCTTATATCTATTTCAAAGAGTCCCAGACGTCATAAATTTTAAAATTTACAAAACTCACTTGTAAATGATTTTATGTTTTCTTGCATCACCAGCACGACTTTTGTAACTGTCCTGGATAAACATAGGCTGTAATTTCAAAAATGACAAAACTGGAGGACACAGAGAAAACTAGGCCAGTACCCGATAATACTGCTGAATAGAGCAAGATCAGGAAAGCTAAGGAAAACATGGCAAACTATAGTAGAAACAAGTCTACTTATATTCAGGATGATCCCCCAAACCATTGAAATTCACTGAAAACCATGAAACTTTGACTTTTTCATGTATTAAGGGTGCTTTTGTGCCTTTGTTTTACAATGCAGACCAACTGATAATGTGACTTGTTCCTCACTGACTTTGTAATCTCATTATTTGCCACACATATAATGGCCTGTTTGTTTTGCTGCTGTTGCATGCTGGCCAAAGAATCAGACATTTGTTTCCCGGTGCTTGTTTTGAAGAAATCAGTTCTGGGTACATCTTTACACTGCTCATAAAAACAGAGGCTTATCTGGGTGAGAGATACAGCAGATCTGCACTAGGGTAGGCTTGCATTTATCCACCACTATAGAAAATGAAGTTAAAATATCATAAAACTTCATTTCAATCTAATTACCAAAGAGCCTGAATTATAGACTATTCATAAAGATGTACAGTTTTATTAATTATAATGACATACAGCAATTTGAGCTGGCCAAGGGTATTTTATCTAATAATGACCCTTAAGAAGCTCTTATTAATGAAGAGATAAGCATGATTTATAAGTAGTATTATAGGTATTTATATCTAAATGACTGGTAATGAAACTCCTGAGAAGTTTGGTCTCATAAGTAGGGTAAATATTCCCATTAGAATTATGTTAAGACTGGTAATTTATTCAGTAAGTGTGTCCCTTACACCCTTTAATTTCATGAACAGTTTAAAGGTAAAGTCTAGCCTAGGTTGGGGGTGGTTTCAACTCACAAGGGAATTCCGATCAGTTGATGGTGGCTGTCTGCCTGGAAATCCATTTGGAGGAGTTATGGGAAGCCAAGTCTAGGCTCACAGGGAAAAAGTGCTGGGATCAATTAGTGATGCCTGCCATGGATGGGAAATGAGGAAAACTGGACCAGATGGCTTTCATTTGCTACCAGTGGCAAAGGTTCTCCCAAAGCATTATAAAGCAGATTCTCAGAAGTCATCCTTTTACATACAAAATGATAGTAATTTCTGTGATGCCAGTAACAAAGTTTCTGGGCATCTCCAAAATCCAGCAGTTGAAAGTTCTTCCTATGAGGATGGTAGACATTTAACTATCTTAATTGACTTAGACACTAAGTAAGAAAATTGAAGTCAGGACCGAGGGTGTGGCTCAGTGGTACAACTGTTGCCTCGCAGGTGTGAAGCCCTGGGTTCAATCCCTAGTTCTAGGGAAAAAAAGAAAAAGAATAAAATAGTCTAAATTTAAATGTAGCTATGTGAAATTGATTTTCATTTATACTAAAGTAAGGACAAAATAATTTTATAGTTCTTCTTTGTCTTACACATTATTCAGGCAGAGGATGAGTGCTGTCACACCAGATTGAGCCCTTTGAAAGAGTTTAATATTTTGTTTTAATTTCAAGCGTAATTGTAATCATAGTTTTGATATAAAGTAAATAAATACTTATTTTCATCCATTAAAATAAATCTAAAATTCAGGTCCAAGTCCACATAGCAGCACCATGTTCTTTTATCTTGAAGTTAAATAATGGATAATGTAGAAGAAGATAAGTAATACCCAAAAAGCACTGTTATGGTCTAGGGATTTTGACATATACTTTCAAAAAAATTTTTTTTCTAATATAATACTGCCAGCTGCACGAGAGATATGTGGTATTGTCCCATTGTATGAGGTTTAGAGAGGTCTGATTAGGGGTTCAATATAGACTTTAAATTGTAACTAGCCTGTAAAGTTGGCTAATACTTCTGTTTGGAGTTTACAATTTAAGCATATGCCACTTGTCCCAATATTTAAGCAGGACTCTGGCAATGAAGTTTTGTGTATTGACTAATAGGAATTTGAGAACGTTAGCATTTTGAGAGCCCTCCACAATTGTTCGTTGCTGCCATTTCTCATACAAAACGCAGACACACAGTCACACATAAACGCACACACGCACAGGGGTAAATGCCTGTTGGAACTTCAAACATTTATTGCTATTGCAAACCACTTTGCCTTCTTAACTCAAAAAGAAAATGTGAATGCATACTCTTTACGTTAGACTATTATCTAAAACCTAGAAAGGGGAAAATTTTATAGTAGGGTAAAGATTGTAAAGTATGCAGTAAAATCAGCAGTGTGTGCAAGAAACCAGAATATCATTCTGACATTTTGTTCAGTATGTAAATTGAACTCCTAGTCCAGAGGAAGTCTGCTTTCAGTTAACCACTCTGTATAAACTCCTGGTTCCAGAATTCTCTCTCTGTCTTTTGGTCAGCTGGGGCCATGAAGCTGGGGCTTTCTCTCCTTTTGCTGTCACTTGGAAGCCTTATTTATTTATTAATTATTATTATTATTATTAATTTCTGTTGCTGAATTTTTGACCCTATACAGAAAAAGAGATCCATTGTATGGAACCATCCTCCAGGGCAGTCTCCCCAGATGGGCCTTTTCCTTCCTACTGAAGGACACAGATACCAGCTTTATGAGCTGGTTACAGTCAGCTTTGTCATAAAGCCAGTAGATTTTCTTAATATACTTATGACTGTTCTGTAAATAGCATGGGGGCAAGCATGAATCTGAATCACTTATGGGGTCACAATGAAACCAGCACTGACAATCTTGGAAAGAAAGTGTTGAGTGGCTCAAATAATTGAACTAGTAATTGGAATTATTTCTTACTGTGTAAGCTGGTAATCTCAAAAACAATCTGTTGAGTACCTAATATCTATCTCTGACATTTAAGGAGATAATACATGCTAGAAGCCCTTTGTTTACTATATAAAATTCCATGTAAATACCAACTGTTTTAGTGACAATAATTATATTAAAAATTTTAATTAAAATACCTAGAGAGTTCCAAGATTTTCCACCGTGTTTCTTTCTAAAGATAGTTTATTTAAGACAGCAATGTGTTTTATTTGTTTATTTTTAAGAATACTCAGACGAATAAGCACTTGAGTCCTAACTTTATGTTAATAATATAAAAGCTTGCAGGAAGCAGGTCACATTTTTGTTTTCTCTTTACAGTGATTTTTTAAATTCGGAATTGCCCTTTGATCCCTTTAGAAGCAGGGCAGAATAGCTGAGCTCTCAGGCCTCAGACTGGAAACGACTTTTAACTCCAGCATTACTGCACCTCTTCAGAGAGATGGCTTCATTGTTCACATACCTGGTCCTCTTGTTTATTGATTGCAGTTAATGATCAGCCTGAAGCGTGAGCACCTTTAGTCCAGTATAAAGTGGCCTGCTTATTAAAGCAGCCATGTGGCTGATACTAAAAGTGTTTAGAACTCTACGTGTTTTCTTTAGTTTATTTAGTTATTTTTTTAAAAGCACAATGGCAAACCAATTAGCAACATCTTTTACTCCATGTTCTCAATCACATTTTGGTTCAGTGGCATCATTTTTTAAAAAATACATACAGCTTCCTAAGCAGTCAATATTTGAATCTACAAGCTAATTAATTTTTTGACTTGTCAATTTTACCCTCAAAATAGGCTTACCTAAGTCTAGAAAACAATCTGAACCAAAGCATATCTGGCCAATCCTTCATCACACATTTTAACCCTCGTTTACCTTCATTTATCAGACAGCCTCTTTCTGGTTTAGTGTTTTTATGCCGCATTAGAAACAATGCTTTCTGGCAGATATTCTTTCCAGTATTTATCATGCATTTAACATGTAATTATTTATTCTTGCATAACCATTTACTTTTCATAATATTTCACAGTCACGGTTGTAGCTCTTACGCGTGGTTGAATAGCTGAGCCGGTTAAAGTCTGAGACAGTGATTACAGGTCCCTGATATCACACTCGTGTTTCATCCCAAACCTTAGCCGTTCCCAAAGTGTGGGCTATAGGGCCCCAAAGGGACCAAGCTATCGAACTAGGTATCTATCTAACACACAAACAGAAAGTTTATGCTCATTATTGCTATTAAGAATAATGAAATCATACTGAGGTGTGACTCAGTGGTACAGTACTAAACTTGTCTAGCATGCATAAGGTCCTGGGATTGGGCCCAGCACTGACAATAAAATAATAATAATAAAATACTTATAAGTTGTTTTCTTAGACTCCCTCCTTTTTCTTTTAAAGTCTCATGAAATCAAAGGAGATGAAGAGAATATGAAGCAAAACCTTTAATATAATGTTCAAACTGTCACTTATGGAACTTCAGTGGTTAATTTTATATCAGCTATGTTTTATTATTAGAAACAATAATAAGCAGTTATAATGTAGCATTTTTATACCAAGTCTATGAAAAGTGTTATGCAAATTTTACTATTATTAGAAAGCTACAATTTGCAAGCCATTGTTACTCCATTCTTTTATTTAATCTTTTCTTAAAAGTTGATCAAACCCCACCACCAAACAACCCATTTCCTGTGAGTTGGAATTACTCAAATTATCCAGTTATTTAGTGATTAAATTGTTTTTTACCTTTTGACTTATTTTTCAATAACATGTAATTTCTGATAAACAATTTGGATATAAATTGTGATATATAAAATACCTATTATAACATCTAAATGAGAATGGTTCAGAACAATAAAATTGTGTACAGGCTTAGTAAAATAATATGATTTTCCTGTTTATCTGCTTTCATGCAATTTAGGATATTCAGTCTGGAAAGTGTGTCCACATCTTATAAATGATGGCCCCTAGATTGTAGTAACATTTGACCTATTGTTCAGTTTTATATGAGGAAGTATCATGTTCACAAGCATAAAAGCACAAGAGGCATTTTGAGAATTTTTGTCTTAGGTTATTTTTGTTTTAGTTTATTTTCTAATGAAAACATATTTGTTTTCCCAAGAAAAAATATACTGCATAATGTCATGTGGTAAACATTTGGACCCAACAGTCTACATTGCTAGAAAACATGTTTTTAAAGCTCTAATAGTATGATACCATAATTTATATAATTTGGTTCTTGTTTATTGTTAGGAAAACAGGAAAATCATATTATTTTACTAATATACCTTGGTTCTTGTTTATTGTTATAAATTGCACTGTGATTAACAGGCTGACAGATATTTAAGCCTGTTTGTAATTTTTTTCCTTTTAGTGAGATTCACGGAAACTGTTGTTTTTTAAATTTCTTGACTATCTAAGACTATTACTAAATTTTCATGTGGGAAATATACTATGACTGAGTATATCCTGTGGACTATTAAATTTCTCCCTCAAAATGCTGTAGATATGTTGACTTTGTGTGTCTGTGTGTATGTGTTTGTGTGTGTGTGCATATGTTTTGCAAAAGAGAAGTTGGAAATTTATCAATTCATTCATAGGTAGTCGATTTGGACAGAGGGGCTAATTGATTTTGGAAATCTCTCATTGTCTCCCTGATTGCTAGGAAGGTCCAGGTTTGTAGAGTTCTCACAGGATCTGGGGCCCAGAAACCTCCTTGGAATTTCTTTCTCAGCTCTTTTCGAACCTTGCAAGATTTCCTTAACTACCTTTTAATTATCGCTTTCACTTCATTTGTGCTTTTATTATTATTTTTTCTCTAGATGAACATTAGTGATTCTTAGGTTGGATCTTTTGTTTTCTGACCTCCGTATCTATCAGTAATTTTTGGTTCATTTTAATCTCTCCCATTATTCTCTATATTGTGTAAATTAATGCTTCAGGTATATTCTCTGTCTCATTGATTTCACTTTGTGCACTTATTGTGCGCTTTACTTCATCAAATTCAGATTTTAATTCTGCACTCAAAATGTTGGGTTTGCCCCTTTCTTGTGTCAACCAAGTGCCACACTTATTTCTGGCTCTTTTATTTCCTTTTAATTTGGTTATCTTCTCATCTTTCCTATTTCATATGAGTTCAGCTTTCTTGATCTTCATGGAGAGCACAGAAAGTAAGATGTTACCTGAAAGTTACTTTATATTTTTAATAATAAACCTTCAACTTTCCTCCTTGACTCTCCTTTGGTTTGTGATTCTTTTAGTTTCACATTAGATCTTTATTACATAGAGAGCTGATTATTTCTTTTTTATTCATTCATTCATCTTGAGTGAAGAGATCCATCCAGGCTCAGGCCCTTTTTATTCAAGAAAGGGCAGAGAAATCTTATTACAGTGTCTCATTCATTGCTTGACTATCAGTAATGTCACTCCTCAAATATTAGAGGACTCCTTGATGTAAATTTGATTCCATCCAGTGGTGCAATAGCTTTGGAATAGTGCAGAGGGAGCTTTGCGCATGGTGGATATGTCATCTCTCCCGAGTTTCTTATCATCAGGACTTATATCTCTTTATCCAACTTTTTCCTTTACTGAGCCTGGATGCCAAGTAGGCTGTTGATATTTTCTCTGCACTGGGAAGAACCACTGGACTATCAGCTTTTGATTTGGTGTAGCTACTAGGGAAGTTTAGAGATTTTCATCTTAACTGGTAGCACATAGGCTTCCCAATGTGGTTGGTACATTTTCTTGTTTCTTTTTTTATTTTTAATTTTTTATTAGTACATGCTTGCAGTACCTAGTTTTCTTTCTACAGAAATCTGTGAGAACAGTTAGATTCATATTTATGCTCATTAATACTGTACTGAAAAGAGCTTTTAATGTGTCGAAGCTTTTAAAAGTTGATCTTGTGTCATTCTTCTTGATTTGCTTTATTTTTTATTCTTAGAACGACATCTGCACTTGTTATCAATGAGATATTTGCATGTTTTTGCTGTTACTGTCCTTTTGTAGGTTATCTTTTAAGTCAAATCAGCTGGTTAATCAATAACGGAATTGATTTATTCTCTATTTTTTCTAATTTTCCAAATAATACTATTGATAAGCATCCTTTCTCCGTATGTAGTATTTATTATCCAGCATCCTAAATTCTTATGTGTACTGGGAGGTCCTTCAAGAAATTTTAGTCAGTTGCACCAATTTGTCTGTCTATTCCTTCTTCAGTAGCAACCCACCATTTTAATTGCTTTAGATTAATGGTTATGTGTCCTGATTTACTAAGACCAACTCCATATACTGTGATTCTTTTTTAAAAATCTATGTTTTGTTGTCTGTTTCTTCCTCCAGAAAAATGCCTAAATTGTTTTCCAAGTCCTTCCCCATACTTCATAAAAGCCTCTCCCCAAAACAACAAAACTCCTCTGACATTTTATTAAAATTGTGCTAAACTGACAAATTAATGTGCTAAGAACTAATATTTTTGAATAAGAATGGTGTGTGGGGGGGGGTCGCTCAGTAGAACCTTTCCCTGCCACTGTGTGAGAGCACCTTGATTCTATCTCCAGCAGTGGGGGGTTAAAAAAAAAAAACAACTTTTAGTCAGATCTTCAATTCCCAGCACTACAAGAAAAAAAAAAATGTTTATCTACCCTTCTCTCTCCGTTTCATTCAGACTATTACTTTATATCTTAGTAAAGTGTATTCATATTTATGTTTGTCTGGTACCTCTCTTGTTAACATTGTTCCCAACTGTTTTATGAAGCTGTCGTAAATGAAGTATTTTCTATTATATATTCTACCTGATTATTGCCAGAAACACGAAAACTGTTGGTTCCATTTAACTTTATTTCGTTATCTCATTTCTAGCAACTTAACTGAATATATTTTTTTTCCTATAAGGATTACATTTAATTCTCTTGAAATTCTTGGTATATAATCACAGAATCTGAAGATAATGTTAACATTTTCTCCCCTTTTCTGATAGTTGTGCCATATACTTCTATTTCACATTAATGTACTTCTCAACTTTTTTGAAAATTTTGCATAGCCGGTCTTTAGAACATTCTCAGAAATAGGTGGTTAGTAACAGAGGCCTCTGTTTTATAACTTCTTGTAAATGCGAGTTTCCCAAAGAGAATTTTAACCTGATTGTAGCGACCAGCAGCAGCTTTTTTGACTTGCTAACTAAAGGCTGGGATACTTAAGTATCTCATAAATATTAGCTTTATGATATTAAAAATAAAGTTCAGGGTAGTACATTTAAAATGATTGCATATACATTTCGTGCTTTATAGAAAATACAACTTTGTTATACATATTTAAAATTAGACTTTTTTTTTCTATTTTTCCAACCATGCATCCATCTATCTACTCAACAAATACTTATTGAGCCTGGTACTTGAAACAAAGAAATGAACTAGTTGCAGACTACACCCTCCGACACACAGTTCTGTTCACATAATTGTGCCCTTCTATGTTCCTGGCTTGAATAACTGTTATCAAGTAAAAAAACATATATACTTATTAAGTTCTTGTTGTATTCCAGTTATATACTTATGAGCTAAAACTTGATCCTTTGCGATAGAGACACCTGCGACAGATGAGTTAAAACAGGTGTCCCTTGCGAATCCTGTCCACGCTCCGCCTGTCCAGTTTCTTGTGTCAGCAAGGTTTCTCGTTGGAGGGAAGTTTGGAGCTATGCAGATACCAAATGTAGAGAAATTAAACATATTTCAAGTTTGTTACTTTTCTCTCTTACAAAAATCCTTAAGGTAATTATTTCTTGATAAAAAGTACCTCAAACAGTTCTCTTTTGAGACAGTAATACCATATGTATTAATACTCATACAAATAATCATACAGTGTTTGTTGGATGTTTACATTCTAGAAAATGTGATTGATCGAGTTTTCTCAGGCATTTTCAGGTGCCTGTGTGTTTTTGACTTTTGTGATTGAACCCAAGACCTTTGCACTGAGCTACAGCCTCAGACTTTTTAATTTAATTTTTTTTTTTCAATTTTGAGACATGGTGTTGCTAAGTCATTAAATTGCTCAGGCTGGCCTTGAACTTGGCTTCCTCTGGATTACAGGAGTGCACCACCACACTTGATGCAGTAAAAAAAGTGTAAACGTGCAAAATTTTAATTACCAAATGCTACTAAGTAAGAAGGATTTAGATATTAGGTTTAAAAATATAACACTGAATTGTTTGCAAATTTGATAATTTTTCTGAATTCTCTACAAAATAAACAATAATAAACTAAAAACTTTTCGAAGTGATCAATAATAATATTTGGTCCATCACAAAGGATTTTGTTACTCTGATCGAAAAGGAAGATATTTAGCAATATTCTGAAAGTAGGTAAAGAAAACTTTGATTGTAAATGTTTCACTTAAAACAAAAATCTGTTATTAACTCTTTCTCTAAAATGGGCATTGAAAAACATTTGCAGAAGATTTCAGGATACTTAATCTAAGCATCTGATTTGAACTTGACTTTTGACTGCTTTTGACCCTAAACCTGGTTTCTTTTTCCCTTCCTCCTTATAATTGATTCTTGTAATTGTAGGAATGTAAGATCCTCTACAATTCTCAGTGCACTTGTAATTACACTGTTATCTTCAGCTACAGTGAAATTCTTTAAGCCAAATAATTTAGTGGACTTTTTAAAAGCAATATTGACCCTTGCCAAACAAGAGCAAAAACAACTGAAACCAATACATGTTACAGTGGTGTGAACAGCTGATTTATTTATTTGCCAGTAAATAAATCCATATGTCGAATTTCCCAGCCTCAAAGGTGACCAAATCCACAATGTATACAGGGCCCATTTCAGGCACATAGCTCTGGAGAAGTATTATGTTCTTCTCTGAGAAGTGTTAGTGATTCAGTTGAAATCATTAGGCTTAATGAACCCGTCTTGGGTTCCAGGGTTAACAAACTGAACCCTGTGGATCACAGTCCTCTTCCTGAAGATCCTTCCCTCTACTGGGGAGAAGCGTGATTCCCAGTGCGTCTGAGGAAGATGGGACCTGGGATGCCTTGTTGCCCAGAATTTCGTGTGTTTTTGCTCTGCAGCGTCCTTTCAGCAGAGGAAAGAGAAGTTGAACTTTTTAGGCTTAGAAGCATGAACAGAAGTCTCCTTATTTAGGTACAAAAAAAATTATATAAATATATATATGTCTTAATATAAAAAATTTTAAATTTGTTACTACTTCAGAGTATTTGAGTTTCTCTTTGGCCACCAACTTTTTAGGTAACAGTGATGCTTCTGTAAGTCACACCTGAGCTTGACAAGTTCTGCTTTGTCTACCATCTTATGTTAGGGGAAACTGAGGCCTGGAGAGGAACTGTGACTCCCAGCTAGTATATGGATTGCAGAATTAACATTCAATTCTTTTAACTCCCAGATATACCCACTTTCTAATAATTAAGCTACTCCCAAAGGGCAGCTAAGTGTTTATTAGAGCATCAGCTAAGTGTTTATTAGAGCATCATCTTTTTACAGTTTTTCACTTTGGAAAGACTGGTTGCCCTTTCATTCTAGAAACTGCTTGGAACCTAATGGGCTTAACAGTCTTCTAGGAAAAGGAAGAGGATGATGAACCAATAATCTGTGGTGCATCCATAATTCACCTACACCCTTGAAAACAAAACACTCTCCCTGAAGGAAGCCATTAGAAAGTCTAACCCATCCGTTTTCGGAAGGTAAAAGCAAACCTTCAAAGTGGTCAGCTCCAGGGTATGGAGCTTCTTTGTAAGTATTGTTGTTGTTGCTGTTGTTTTTTTAACATTGGAACTATTTGCCAAACTGGCTGAAGCTTCAGAATGCCTGTTAGCTGGGTGATGAGTTGGTGGGTGAAGAACTCGTCGTCAGAGGTAATGAGTAATTGCAAGTGATGAGTCATTTTCACCAGCAAATGTGAAGCAGACAGGGACACGAATCCCTGCCACCTGCTGCAGACATCATCAGGGTGGCCATCGCCAGAATTTCCACCATCAGTGTTGCTGTCTTTCTCACAGGGAGGAGCCCAGCAATGGCAATGCTTTCTAGTAATGTCCTGCTGTGATTCTTCCCAGTGCTTCCCTAGACGCTACCCGGGCTAGAGGAAGTACCAGCAACAACCCAGCTGGAGGGGGCAACTGAAGTTTCAAGTTCAACACTTGCTTAGGTCCCATGCTTGCTTAAGCTCTGTGTCTTGACTCAGCACTGGGGATCTGAGTCAATAGTCCATTTCACACTTAGCAAAGTTCCGGTAATCTCATTTGCTAAATGCTGTTAAGTTATTTTGATTTGCATCAAGAGGACACATTTTGGTAATGAAACATCATTTTACATATGCACATATAAGTTTGATTACCATCATAACAATTAGTTCACATTTCATCTGTAGTCAAAAAAGAGACTGTGATTAAAGTAATGCTTAAGCTTACAAGAATCACTACATGGTTAAGTTGCCTTTTCATACATAGTGTTAGGGACCAAAAAAAAACCTATTTTGTTTATTGGAATATGCACAGTATTATGCGAACATAGCCATGTGATATTCTGCATATCAGAAAAAGGTATTTAGACTCTATCTCTTTTTTCCCCTCATTTCATCTTGTCGGGTTTGGTTTGATTCAAAGCCATTGGGTCTCTTCGAGAAAGAGGTCAGACCAGTTTGAGGAACAAGCGGCCTTAGAAGAGCAGTTGAAGTATGCACGTGGGAACGCAGATGATAAAATCGCTCTGGAAAATAATGAACAAGTAACTTGAGAACCTGTCTTGAGGGTGGTATCACAGGTTATGCCAGGTTATTAATTTTCCAGCTCGGCAGTATGCCTCTTCAAAAAAAAAAAAAAAAGACACTTCAAGGGAAATGGATCTATTTTTGAAAGAAATGCAGTGGGTTGAGGGGAAATACAAAACTGAATGAAGTCCACAAGACAGTGGGGTTGGGAAAGCAAAACTACTTACATTTAAATACAGATCGTATATTGGAGAAAATGTGCAAAACTGTCGCAAAGACAACTGTGTGTTGAGGGCTCTCAAACCTCTAAGTGTTTCTTGGCTCATTTCCATGACACCAAAGCAGTGCCCAAGCCCAGATGTTTACCAAAATGCAGATTCATGGAAACAGCCAGGGACGCCTCAGGTGTGACTTCGTGTGCACCTTTGACATTCTGCTCCACCATTGGCAGGATTCAGGGGAACACTGGCCATTCCTCAGTTTCCCCCTCTCTGAAATGGGAAGCAGCATGGTAGCCACCACAGAAGTGGTTCACGGCCCAGGGGCAGCACAGCCTGTCGCTGGGATTCTTCCTTTCCTCCCTGTTTCTCTGTTGTACTCCTCAAAGTGGTGGCCCGCGGTTACCATGGTGACGCAGCACACAGTGATGTTGCTTAGAAATAATGACAAGTGGTGGCAGCGGGGAAGTGGAGCAGGCTGGTGATTAGCCTCTGAGGAGTGCCCAGTCTGGGCAGAGAGGCAACAAAAGAAGCTGCTTCTAAGCAGAGGGACCAAGGAGCTTAAGGATCAGGGTGCCGGTGCTCCCTGATATCACCTCCCTGTGCCTGGGTGTCCCTGGGCTTACGTGTTACGGAATATCCACTGCGTTACCAGGGTATTTTATTGCTTGGAGCTTGGGGGCTTTAAACACAGTAAATATTTGTTGTTGATTTTGATATCTGGGAAGTTAGCTCAATTTCCTGGAAGATAAGATGAATTGTTGACTCAGACCCATTTCTGTAGCCCACTTCATACTTGTGGCTTGAGTCATTCCTTGTCAATGGCGATATTTAAAAAGTATGGCAGGAAATTGAATGCTTTTTGCTTTTGTTTTTGTTTTTGTTTACTTCTAGGGTGAGTGAAATCACCATAACACCCAATCTCACTTTAACAAATTGACCTCTCCCTGATCCGGAACTCCTGGGTTCTGCTTTTCTGCTCAAGTCAAAGAGAAGGGAACATAAGGAAATTTTACTTTGTTCAATGTTAGTGAAATATTACCACCTGTGTGCCTACCTCTGCTGCTGAGATCTTCCCCATAAGTGTTCAGATAAACAAACAGCTTTCTGTGACTGTCTGGACCTTCTGAGCCCATGGGGCCGTCTATCCATGGACCCCACATAGGTTCTGTGGTCGGATGACGGTGTTTTGCACAGGGAGTGAGAGGAAAGGGTCAGATGTGGAAAGAGCTAGAGGCTTCTTCCTGCAGAAGAGGATGTCTGGCGAGTCTTTAGCAACCAGATCACAAACTCAAGAACTATGGCCACACAAGAACTAGGCCAGAGCAGTGCCTGCTCTGTGTTCCTCCTCAGAGACCTGTGAACCCCACCATCTCCTAGGGGGTCTCCGTGGTGAGGGTCCAGATGGCTCAAACTGGGTCCCTCTTGTTAAGGAGCATCTCAGACTCTGCAGCCATTCCTGCTGGTGGCCCTCAGAACCAGCACCATTCCCATTCAGGAGCTGGAGATTCCTGTCTGGGACTGGACCCACAGCAGTGCCCCCGACTGCACAGGAGTCCGGGTGGGACACTGCAGACTCTACTCCAGCAGCCTTCTGCCTGCGGTGCAAATGGGAGGGAAAATGTGGAGAAGAATTCAGCTCTGGAGGACCAAGTCCCTGGCCCGTGTCCTTCACGCAGCTTGGGCTAAAGTACTCTGCACAGTCCTCTTCATGCCTGATCCTCCCCAGGGCTGGGTGCTGCGAGGATAACCCCTGCGGCCCCCACCCCCACCCTCCTGGACCCTCTTTTGTGCTGCCCCCCTCAGGGCTGTGATTCACCAGGAAAAGGAACAAAACAGATTCCACAAATGTCCCCCTCCCCCGGTACAGACGCTCCCTTTAGATCCCACAGCTCAAAAGGCCTGCTAACAAATCTAGGCCAAACCCAGCCGAGCTGATAAGATTTCCAGAAGAGTTCCTAAAAATACATTTCTCCTTAAATCAGCCTTGCCAATCACTGTATAGTGATAGAAGTTTCAGGACAGAAGTGGATTTAGAAATTGCTGGGCCTCCTCCCTCTTAAAGCTCAGAAACCAGAGTCCCAGAGAACTAAAGTAATAGCAATAACAATAACAGCAGAGAAACATTTCAGATCACATCAAGGAGATGGAACAAAACGAACCATACAGGCAGGTGCAGACTGGGAGCTCTGAAGACTATTCCTCTGTTTGTCTGTCCATTCAAGTTTTTGCTGAGTGCTCTCTATATCCCACAGTTAGATCTTATTCTAGATGTTAGAGATACAGACAGACCCTGTCCTCCTACACACTGCATTCTAGTTGTGGGAGAAAACTAACAGATAGGCAAGCACCCACTTGAGTGTAAAATGATGATAAGAACTTCAGAGGGAAAATAAATCAGAGTGAGAAGGCAGGATTGATGTAATATTACATCAGCAAAGGAGTCCCCATATGACTGTCTGGGAGAGGATTATTCCCAGCAGAGAGAACAGCAAGGTCAAAGTTCTGAGCAAGATGTGCCTAGCTGTCCAAGGACCAGCTGAAGGCCAAGGTGACTAAAGGGGAGTAAACAAAAGTGGGATGGGGCCAGCTTCAAAGATCATGCAGGCTAAGGCTGGCTAAGGTTCTTAGCTATCACACTCAGCCAGGCGGGGAGCCACTGGAGTTCCTAGGTTGAGAATTGAACACACTTCAAAGGCTCCCTTGGGGTAGATTGTTGGGAGTGACTGCAGAGATGGAGGCAAGGGAGGAATCATCAGGAGATTAGTTAGGAGGCTACTGCAGTAACCCAGGAGGGAAAGAAAAGTATCTTCCACGATGGTGGCAACAGGGCAGAGATTGAGAAGCAACCAGATTCTGGAACTACAGGGAGAGTCAAACGGATGGATTTGCCAACAGATGAGATGTAGAGTTATCAGGGTAGGGAGAATACAGGCTGGGGAGCCGGTCCTGCCTAAAGCTATACAGCTGAAGGTGAATGTGCTGAAATCCATGCCAATGAGCAAAGAAAAGGTTGACTGAGGCCCCAGCGATTTTACAGGAAAGCTGTCTGCTTCCCAGCCCTGGCCTCTCCTCTCTCCGTCCCCACATGCAGCTATGCTAACCTCTTTCTTCTCCAATTAACACAGGCCACCAGGCATAAGCTAAGCCATTGCTCTCATCTGTATTGCCTTTTACCTTTAACACCTTATCTCACACCGTCCTCAGTACATGTTTGTTCTCAGCTCCACCTGGGTTTTCTCTCCCGTTAAAGATGCTGACCCTAGGATGAGTGCTGCTCTCTGGGTAATCTATCAATGGGCTCTGCGCTGGCCCCCTGCAGTGCTCACCAGTTGTTGCCTTTGCCTCTCGTTGACACCTGTGCACACTTCTTACTGCTCCTTCTGGGCAGTGACTCATTCGGATCAAAGGAGGCCACCTCTCCGACCTGTGGCAGAGCATGTGTGACTGTGATAAGTCCGGCCCTTCCACGCTGGGGACACCAGCCACACCCACTGCCGGCATTGCTGAGCTCCACCACTCGGCATGTGCACACTCACGTGTGCACACGAGATATGCAGGAAGTCGCAGGACAGCAGGAGAGAGCAGCCCTTCCACTGTCCTCAGCCGAAGTCCCCTCCATGTGCACTGTCCTCACACCAAAAGCCTTTCTGTTCCTTTAAACTGTCCCGCGCCCAAGGCCTTGACCTTGGAAATGGGCAGCTCCTATCCTCTGGTCTTGCTTTCTACCAGCCAAGGGTAGATGGAGAAACCAGCCAAACCATAGCAGCTCATTTCAGAACAAATTCCGGCTCCCCCACCGAAGCTGTATCCTCTGGGCTACTTGGTGTTTCCAGCTTTTGTTTCCCTCCGGTGTCATGTCAGTACCACTGCTGGTGCCCAGAACATGCAGCCGTCTCAGAGGGTTCCAAGCCTGCCTCTGCCTGTCTAAGATGGCAGGGGCTGTGAGACACCACGTACAGGGCATCGCTTTCCTGCTGTGCACCTCCTGAAGCTGGTAACCTCATCCTTTCTTCTTCAGGGCGCTTGCAGCTCTTTGGCCCCTGATGCCATGCCGCCATCTTCCCAGGCTCCTTCTGGTTTCTCTCCTTGGCTTCAGAAAGGCAACCTGGCAAGGGGAACAGGAGCCGCAGCACAGGTGCTTTGTGTGGCGTATCTTTCCACTTCCGTGAGCAAACCTGAGGGTCCCGAAGCGCAAGTGCCCAGGACTCCAAGGCAGTCAGATCCCATCTGACTCCAGAGTCAGGAGCATGGACGGCTGCCCTGCTGCTCCTGGTGTCCTTGGAGCGCCAAGAACCCTAGGCATGGAGTATCTGTCCTCCAGCTGCCTCTGGGCTCACCCCACAGCAATGCGCCACAGAAACTACGACCCTGGAGAGTCAGCAGCGACTTTCTTATCACGACAGCCAGCCACTGCTCATCACCCATGTGCCTGGATCTCCTCCTATCAGTGGACTTCACTGGTTCCTCCCTCCTCTTGAAGCTCTGACCCTTCCTCCCTTGATGTTGCAGTGTTCAGAGGCTCTTCAGCCCCTCATTAGTCTTTCCGCGATTTGGTTTGCTCTTCTTCTTTCTGTCTCCTTTAAATAACTAAGTGAACTGTCCTTCATCCTGTTCAAGTCCTTCTCTTTTTTCTCGTAGATGGAACCACACATCTCTCTTGCACTCTTGTTCTTGCTCTTACCCTGTGTGTCTCGTATCCCATGGTCTTAGCTGTCATTTCTGGGAACGTGAATTTCGGCTCTGTATCTGTGATCATGGCCTCTGTCTGCATTGCCAGCTTGTGTCCCACTCCTGACACCATCCCTCCAGGCAGGGCATAAATGTCTCCCTTGCACGATCCACATTTTGAAGTCTCTTTCCTGTTCTTCTCATTCCCAGTCCGCAAGGATTATTTGGTTGCTAACAAGTTTATTTCAGTCTTGATCTGAAGCACCCTCCTCCTTTTCCTTTCCACCACTGCAATGTTGTTTTTGCCCGGATTATTCCTTTTCTCCAGGACCATTACTATAACCTTTAACGAACTCCTCACTTGCTGCAAGCTCTTCCCAGGCCTCAAGCATCCCAAGTGAGGCCCCCAGAGTGTCCTCCAGTTAAGGCCTGCATCCTACCAGTGTGACCCAGTGTCTTCCATACTGGCCTGGTGACACATTACAACCAAGTCTACTTTGGTAGCCTAAGACCCAGTCTCACTACTCTCAATGGAGACCATACAACCCCAAAAGAACAATATGAAACCTAAAGAGCATTGATTTTAAAAATATGTATCTGTTGGTTACTCTATTCATTCATTTCATTTGATGATGAAGTTATGTTATAAAAGTTTTTTATAAAAGAATTGGCATATGTAGGTGTATGGCCATTAGGCCTGTGTTGAGGGAGAGGGAGAAGGACAAAGGTCAGCTGACAGGCAGTCCTGTCCACCGCAGACTGTGACGAGGGAAGGAAATAGGAGTCCTAACAAAGACTTCGCTGGGAATTCAGGGTGGGATTCAGCCAGCAGCTCAATAATTGTACTGTCTTGTTGTAGCCATTGGTTCCTGGATGTCCAGGAAACCGCTAAGTGCTATGTCAGTTTTAAATCCTCACTAATACAATTGCTTTTATTCTAATAACAGTGTCTCCTAACTGAATTATAGGTATTGGGATAGAAAACACAGTCACAGTGGAAAAAAAAAAAACAATTTGAATACAAATATGTGCTGAATATATTTTATCTGGCTGTGGTTTCAGAAATATATTTAGAAATTTTCTCATTTCTAATTAAAGATGGGATTTCTATCTCTGCATATTTCTGGAATTGGCTAAAAAATACTTTGGAAATTTTCACATATTAAAATGAGCCCTGGATTTTGTGGGTTTTTTTTTTTTTTTTTTACTTGTACTTTAAGATAAAAGCCACATGAAAAAAAGTTTTAGTTGGGAATTTTTCCTTTTATTACCTTTGTCAAGGAATATTGACCTTTCTGATCTATGTGTGACTTTGGGTGTCTCTGTGTTTTATTTCCCTCCAGAAAAGTACTTGAAAGTATGTTCAGAAGACAAAATACCATGTGAAATGCAGACATCACTGCCAGCCATGGTTCTTTCCTTGCTCGAAATGAGTGCTTGTAGTTAGTTTTAGAAGAAGATTATCAAAGCTTTCTCTAACTCACATTCTAGAAAGGACTTCCTGGCTCGTACCAAGAGAATTTTTCTACTTCCTTTCATTTACACATCATTGACTTGGAGGAAACTGTAAGTGTTAGCAAGTAGAAGTTATTTCCACCTGTCATTTGCGTGTCTTCATGTGTGGATACTGACAGGTATAACCAGTGATACAGCTTTTCAAAATGCCCAACAAATCCCAGTGAAGTTCCTAGCAAGTAAAAGGAGTCTTGTCTCATTTTGCCTACTTGTTGTGATTTTAAATATTCAATACTAAGACTGTTCAGAAATTTAAAAATAAAAATAAGTTTGGTGTAGATGTCATTGAAGAGCTAATGTTGATGGAAGTTAGATACACGGAGACAGTACTCATAATAGACTGATTTTGCTATACTGTGGTCACAGTACATATGTTTATGGCTTTGGCGTTACCCTTGATTATAGACAAGGAAAACTGCAGGTCAGAGAGGTTCAGTTCCATCACACAGTTGTTCAGAGGTAGAAGAGGGACTTGAATCTGGGGTCAAGAAGTTGGTTTTTATCCCTGAACCAAGCAGAGCATTCAAAGAACTATTTTTCATACATTTTCAGTAATAAATTAAACCAATAGAAAGGAGCCTTGAAATAAAAATTCTTTTAAAGACATCATTTTTACTGTCCCGCTCATTCTTTTTGTTTGAAAAACCAATCAGGTTTTTTTTTTTCTTTTTAAATCTTGTTTTCATTGCAGTCTCTCTCACTTCTGTATTTTTCTTGGTCCTCTGAGCTTCCTGTAGGAAGGTCCCAGTTAAAAACCTCTTCTCTGTGGCTGTGATTACAGGCCAGCCATATTACACCCCGATCCTGGGGGTCAAGTGGCTCTCAGCCCTAGTGCTGCAGGGGGCAGCTTCTCTGGGTCCCTTTCCCCCTCAGGTGTCTGCATCTGATAAGCTCAGGATGTGGCCCAGTCATTGATCCACAGAGAGCACTGAGAGCTATTTTAAATCAGGCTTTAGAAATAGAGGTGGAGATACTCAAACATCTAGCCACTCCCAGAAAGGAAAAATTTATTTTAAAATAATATATATATTTTAAGAATTTAAATATTAAAAATAGGAAACCCAAAGATTCTAAAAACAAGAAATAAAAAGGTTAAGGAGATAAGAGTCCTTTATTGTAATTGGATTTATGCAAAATAAAATTAAAGGCATCCTATAAATTACTTAATGGATAATGAGTCCTTGACTGTCTGACTCAGAAATCGGTTTGTTTTGCAAAGATCCTTTAATCAGCTCCCTGGGAGGCCCATGTCTGGCAGACAGCTAAACTATCCTAAATGACCAAAGTACCCTCATGAGGCTGTGCGCTGCAGAGCTATTTTGCTTAAGGCAGTCTTAAATTTTGATCAACCTCAGTCTCAGGATCACACATGATTGATGTTTTCCCTTTAAAAAAATGAACAGACTATCTACGAAGAATGTGTGTGCTTGGGGGGAGGCGGGACACAAAACCCAGATGCAGAGAAAATGGCGGCAGAGGTCAAAATGGCCACCAGGGTGGCCATGACAGAACCCAAAATGGAGGAGAGTGGCACATCCAGCCTGTCGAGTGGCAACCAGGCTCCTGGTGAAGGAGAACAACCTGCTCTGAATGAGAAGAGGAAGGAGAAAAATATGAAGAGAAACAATCACTTGGAGCCATATCCCAATCCAACCAAAAGATATCCTGTCTTTATCACAAACATACCTCTTGATGTTAAGTAGCAGTCACTTAAAGACCTGGTTGAAGAAAAAGTTGGTGAGGCAACATATGTGGAGCTCTTAATGGACACTGAAAATCAAGAGAATGTGCTGTGATTGAATTCAAGATGGAAAAAAACATGAGAAAGGCTGCTGAAGTTCTAAACAAGCATAATTTGAGATCGACGAAGAGAGGGAGGAGGTAGAGGTGGGAGCAGTGTCCCTGGGATTGAGAGGATGGACCCTTGCATTGACTGCACTAGGGGTGCCAGCCTGGAGTGAATAGTATGGATCATGTGGCATGGATTGCACTCAGAGATGGAGTGCATGGGCCTGGTCATGGACCTTATGGGCTCTTTTGAGTGCATGGGCTCTGGCGTCTACCACATGGGCCCACTGGGCCTGGAACACATGGCCTCCAGCATTAGCGAATAGTCTAACCCATGGAGCAGGTGGGCGCTGGTATGGAGCACATAGGTGCTGGCATAGACTTCTACCCAGAGCACATGGCTGTGCCCATCAGCCGTGTGGGGCAAACCACTGAGTACATGTACTCTGGCATGGAGTGCCTGGGCCCTGACATCAAGTGCATGGGCCTGAGCATGGGCCACATGGTGCATTCAGGCATGGAGGCCACCTGAAGTGCTTGGGCCCCATTATGGATTACATGGCCACCGGCCCAGAGAAGATGGATACCAACAACCTGGATCCCATGGGCCTCAAGTGAATGGGCACTAACAGCCTGGAGCACAGAAGCCCCACCATAGGCCCGGCCCCAGGCACCAACATTGAGGGCATGGGGCTGGCCATGGGTGGCAGTGATGCTAAAGCTATGATAGAACGGGAATCTTTGGAGGAAGCTTCACAGGTTCCTTTGGTGGAGCTGGAGGCCATGCTCTTGGGGTGGCCAGGAAGACCTGCCAGATATTTGTGAGAAATCTCCCATTTGATCTTATATGAAAGACGCTGAAGGACAAATTCAACAAATGTGGCCATGTGCTGTACACTGACATCAAGATGAAGAATGGGAAGTCCAAGGGGTACAGTGTGGTTAAGTTTGAGTCCTCAGAGGTGGCTGAGAGCCTGCTGGATGATGAAGGGCATGAAGCTGAGTGGCCAAAAGATTGATATTCGGATTGACAGAAATGCTTAAGCAGTTGCCTTTTTAACACATCAATACTAGACCTCTGAATTTGTATTTTTACATTAACCAATTTGTTGTCTGGATGGATAAAGATGTTTAAAGAATTTGGTTGCTGTTTGGAGTAATTTGAATTACTTTTTTAATGACTGGGGTTTCATTTGACTGTTTGCATTTTGATAGCAGTGTATGTGAGTATTTTTGTAGTTCTGGCATCTTGTTGACCTCAACTATGATTTTGATAATAAATACCAGTTCCTGGGGAAAAAAAAAAAAAAAGAGTTCACAGGGTGGGGACACCTGTGGCCTGCAGCCTGGGCTTGTCTGGGGCATGGAATGGCAGGAGGCATCTCCTCCCCTGCTGGAGTGCAAGGCCAGGCTCTCCACACTGGCCCAGCTGCATAATTGAGTGACTGTCCAAGAACATGAGTGGCTGAATTTTCCATACTGTCCAAAGTCACATCTTTCTGAAAAACCTTAACAGCTAGAACAGATTTAAACAGGTTTTGAAAAATGAAGTGGCATGTTTATAAAGACCCTAAAAATAGTTGAGATTTGGTTGTAGAGTTGAATGGCAAACTCTTCAGCGTTCCAGGACATACTACACACCCTTGTTGCCTTGTCCTTGAACTTCGATCTATTTTTTTTTTCCTTTAAAGACAGTGAAGGAGAAGTGTGGGGATTCATTATAATGCACTCTACAGCTCCTTCTGACTGAGGCCTGAGCTCCTGGTCACCACGGGCCCTCGGTCGCTTTAATGTGGTAGTGCTCTCCCAGACAAGCAAAGCCCCACCCACCCCTTCCATAGGCTGCATCATCCTGAGTGAAGTCTACTAGATTTTTTTTTTTGATAGACTCATTTTTTTTTCTTTTGTAGTGTGAATTGAACTCAGGACCTTGCACTTGCCAGGCAGGTGCTTATGCCACTGAGCTATATCCCAGGTCCTCCTGAATGAAGTCTGCGGGGCTTTAAGGTACTCTATTCTCTAATGCTCAGAGAAGAGTCTTATTGTGAACAGATCTCTCAGGTATTTTCTGTTAGTCTAGGTTTGTTTCGTTTTTATTGATCAGACACACAGCCGCGGGGAAGCCCACAACTGTTTCTGTGGGAATTGGTGAACTGGAGACCCTGCAGGCCACCCAGGGCAGTCATCCTGCAGGATGCCTGGCCAACAGCAGGGTGGCAAAGGATTCTCAAACTCGGGCATCCATCACCTCATGCAGGGCTTGTTAAAATGCAGAGTTCTGGGCCTTAACCCCAGGGTTTCTGATGCAGGGCTTGTGGAGCGGTGCTGGAGAATTTGCATCTCTAACCTGTTCCCAGGGGGTGCCAATCCTACTGGCTGCGTACTGCACTTTGAAAATCACTGAACTGAGGGTTCTGGGTTTTGGGACTCAAACCATTTATCCGTGGGGCAGCTACCCTCCCTCAGCCTGCTTGGCAGCAGGCACTGGCCCCTGCTGGACTATTCCTACAGCTAACACTGAAGTTCTCTATTCAGAACATTACTCCTTTAGCTTAGAATTTGGGCCACAGTAAGGTGCAAATGTTCCTGGGGGGAGGCTCAAGAGTTCATTCCACGAACATTTGTGGAGCATATTCTACATACCAGGCACTGAGCTGAGCTCTGGGGATTCAGAGCTGAGAGCCAAAGTCTATTATACACACAGAGTAAACCCTGGAGGAGTTTACACTGAGGGGGAGGCAGTGGGATAAATCAATATTTACAGTTGTTGTGAATTAAGAAATAATGATGCCTATTTAAAAATAATTGCCAGGCAACGTTAAGCGATGGGTTGTAAGAGAGGGCCTCAAAGGGGGCTAAAGGAAGGCAGAGAAAGGGGAGCTGCACCGGGTCTTGCCAGGTGTGTCTTAGTGGTAGAGCGAGGGCGAGCTCTCTCTTCCTCCATGAGGGAGCTTAAAAGGCAGGAGGTTTCTGAGTGCCAGCAGTGGAGGTCAAGGGAGAAACCAAAGGCCAGAGAAGCAATGGAGTCAGCCACTTCCAAACCTCACCTAGTTCTGCATGAGTGGGTAGGGGCTAGTAAAGGCGGGATGGTTTGGGGCATTGGAAACCAAACCAAAGCCGAAACCAAAGCCAAGAAATGGAGGTTGGTAGATACAAAGTAGCCGACAGGAAAGATGAATATATGCAGAAATCTAAGGAAAAGCAGGAAGACTAAAGTTAGTAAAATTGTATTGTTTTAGGATTTTAGTGTGCTTGTCACAAAGAGGTCATTGCAAGATGACAGATGTGTCAATGTGCTTCCCTGTAGTAACCATTTTACTATCTGTGTATACCCCATAAAATATATTATGTTTTAAACGTCAAACACACACAAGAAAACTATATAAAAATAAAAAGAAGTGAGAAACATGGAAGCAGAGGCAAACCAGTGAAACAGACTCAAAACAGAAGTGCAGGGAACTGTGGGCTGAGATCCTGCTTCCCAGGGTAGCCAGGGAGCCGTGGGGAAGGTAGGTGGTGTCTGGCGTACTCAGGATCAGTGCTGGCGTACATGAAACCACTTTGGGAATCAGAACAAAGGGAGCCTTTTCCTGACAGATAAGTTATTGACAGGGGCCTTTGGACAGAGGAACTAGAAATTGCCATCTTCTGCTCACCTGGACAGCAGCAATGGAAACCGTGCCTTCGAAGGAAGCAGGCTCCAGCCAGTACTACCAGAGCATTCAGCAGCACTTGTCACCTTGGTTGACTGCTGGGGCCCTAATGGAACTCCGTACACTTCCGGGTTGGCAGAGGAGGTAGTACAATCTCTCTGTGGTTCCCTGGGGCTGCAGAATGAAGCCACAGATGGGTAAGGGGCCCCAGCTGCCCTGTGCAGCCAGGTCTTTGATCTCTAAGGCATCTTCCTGCTCTCAGAATTTATGCTAGGGCATAAATTCTGCATCTGCACCCCAGGCACAATCCTGGTCATCCACACAACATTGTTTCAGGAAAGGCAGAAGCCTGAAACTAGATTTCATTGATAAAGATGTACAGAGAACCTTTTTTTAAAATCACCTTGCATTGGGACATTTTACTTTTTTACAAAGAACTTTTATATTTCCCCATGTAAATATAACAGACTATTATCAACACTTTACAGGTAAAAAAAAAAAATGTTGATCTCAGAAAAATTGACTCGGCAAGGATAGATAATGAGGAGCCTTGGCAAAATGAAGACCAGAAGCAGATTCCTAGACTGAGTACTTTCCACCATTCTAGAAAGTTCCATGTAAGACTGTTGTCGACAGAAATATAATGGGAGCGATATATGTAATTCTGAACTTTCTAGTGGTAAAAAGAAGCAAGCGGTATTCATTTTAATAATATTTAACCCAATATATTAAAATATTTTTAGTTCATCATGAATAAATGAGACCATATTAATAACATGTTATGACATTCTTTTTGATACCAAATCCAAATTCAGTATGTGTTTTGCACTTAAAGTACGTCTCCATTTGGATGCCAGTTTTAACTGGAAATACTTGATCTTTGTTTAGATTTCATAAATTTACAATTAAAAAAAGTAGACTGATTTACTCAAGATTTTAAATATAGTTCTTCAGTTGTGCTCCACACACAGGCACATGTAGCTGGTGGCTCCTGTGTTGGACGGCACAGCCTGACATAGCCTCTCCTCCTGGGCACTTGAGGTCTGCCAGGCCTAGTATTTAATTAGGTCTCTGTGTTAGTGTACATTAGCTGGCCCCTTGATAACACGTTAAAATGTTGTCTTTCCATCCATGTCCATGATTGCTCATCTGCTGTGGAGGCCTTATCCTAAGATAATTCACGTCTGCTCTCTCCTCCTGGTTCCCACAGCCTCTGGCCTGTACCCACTTGTCATTACAGGCTAAGGGAGGCAGTGCCTTTGATAACCAGCTGAATACTGTTAAGGGTAAGAAGAAGAGCAAGCTGGGAGGAAGACTTGTGGCATGAGAGGCTCTAATAGCAGGGTGTTCATGTGTAAAATGCTGTATACGTATTCCTTCCAGAATGTGTTTGATTTACAAGTGACTTGGCCATCAGAAACCTTGGCTACCCTTACTATTAAAAGCGAATGTATTTTAAAGATTTATATGTGAATCTAAAAAAAAAAAAATCAACTCAGAAGTGAAGAGTCAAATGGTGCTTACCAGAGCTGGGGAGAAATAAGAATTGGCACTGTTAATCAGTAGCATAAAATTTCAGTTAAGTAAGAGGGATAAGTTTAATAACACACTGACTGTAGTTGCCAGCAAGTTATTCTATTCTTGAAAATCACTGAGAGTGGATTTTAAGTGTTCACCTCCAAAATATGATAAGCATGTGGATAATGTATATGTTGATGATCCACAATAGATGCTTATTTTAAAACATTGTGTTGTACTTGATAAATATATACTATTATTTGTTATTAAACAAATTAGTTTTTCTAAAGGCAAGTTTGTTTTGATAGAGGCTGACCATATAAATTCTGTTGGGGCTTTATTATAACTAGAAATGAGAATCTGTTTCTCTAGGGGAAAATGTCTTCTCATCGAAAGGTGTAAGCAAAAGCTTATCATGGGCTGGACTGAAAGCATTGGCCCTCTGTGGCTTTTAGGAATATCTGAGTAATTATTCATGTCATCCATGCATAAGTGCATATGTTTGCCGGTTTCTCTCCTGTGTGTGAAGCCTGAGGGAGACACTACTGAATTTGAGAATAAGCATGTTCTTCATCTTTGCTGTCCTATGTAGGGCTCAGGAACTCTCTATAACATTTTGCAAATATAAACTGCATTTGGCTCGTGATTTGCAGACCCCTTAGCATTAGTGCCCATCTCTACAGTCACAGGAGGCCACATTCCCCTGGCCCTCGCTTCCCTCATTCTTTGTTCTCCACTGGGGTGGAGGTGGTGAGGTACAGGTCCAGGCCAGCCTAGGAAAGCTGACCCAGAGTAAATTTGGTTGTTAGACTTATCTTCCTAAGCTCCTTGACTGAAGTTAGTTGATGTGGATGCTGTGAATGGGCGCTGCCAAACAGACATGCAGGAGCCTGCCTGGCTCCCTCAAATAGTTTATAATTGAAGTTAGGTATGTGTCACAGCTTTCAGCGCTGCCAGCTCCCTTAAACTCACAGACATATTAACTCATGAAAACACTTTTATAAACAAGTAAAAGTGATGGGGATGAAGTAGCATCACCCCGAAGCCTCAAGAGAAGACTTTCTAAATAAATGAGCCCTGATCAGATAAGCTGGGGTGATACCATTATGATTCCTCCCCTCCTGGAGACCAAGCGAACACAGCAATACTTCTAAGGATAGGCAGGCAAAGCTGTATCGTAGGGAAACCTATCTGACTGGGTTTGCCCAGCTAACTAAACTTAATTGAGATAATATAAATCAATTATTCCATGTGACCTTTTGATACAATCAAGAGAGATATTGCTGGTGCAACATGCATAGTGTTCTATAATAAGCATTTTTATAAGTAGGTTTACACTCTAAAATAATAAAAAGTATAGTATAGCAAAATGAAGTAACAGTCATTTATTTATTGTCATCAAATATTAATGACATCATATCCTCACATGTGCTATTCTTTTATGTGACTGGCAGGGCAGTAGACTTGTTTACATCAGCAGCCCACAAACACAGTTACAATGGCTAAGATGTCACTAGGTGATAGGAGGTTTTTCAGCTTAATTATAATCGTATGGGACCACAAACATGTATCTGGTTTGTCGTTGACCAGTATGTGTTTTATTTAGCACAACTGTAATCTACTTCCAGTCTGCATTATATTCTCGGCTGCACATTTTCAGCTGTACATTTTATATAAGGTAGCTTATGGCATGTAGAGTTTCTGAAAATGACCAGCTTCTGGACTATAGTCTTTTATTCATTCTTATCCTGGTAATGTTAAATTTTTAATGTTTGAATAATTTCATCACCTTTGGAAAAATTAAGAGAAATGAAATGTGCTGACTTTGGAAACTTGAACTCACCAATTTTCATTGTATGCACTTTTTAATTACAAGAGTGTGTTTCAGTCAAAAACTAAACTGAACTCAACTAAAATTAACTTGCATTCAATCATTCATTCATTAAATTGGTCAGTAACTATTTCTTGAGATCTAATAGATGCCATAAATCAAAGCACTTGAGATACAGGAAAATATAAAACATAGTTTTTCCTCTAAAAAGTACTCACAGTTTAAGGGGAAGGCTAACGTTAAGCAGGTAACAACAGGAGGGAGGGAATGGTAAGAGATCAGAGAATAAATATCAAGAGGCTCCTACCTATATCTACCTCCAAGGTCAAATCTCTGAAAACTAGAAATAACATAAAGAACAGGAGCCCATGCTTCATCCAGAATGACAATGTCTTCGTTATGAAGAAGAGATACATCCCAAATAATTGTTTATAGCGTTCCCAACAATAAAATCAATGACCTAAATGTGAAATTAATTGGGAGCCACAGTTGTAATACACTGTTTTGCGATTAAGCACATTAGATTGAATTGTTGCAGAAGGTCTAATTATTGTGTCTGCCACACTCATCCGTTTGAGTCATTCCTAACTTTTGGACTACTGCCTAGATCATTCTGCACTACAGCTTTCGATGGGTATTCTTTTTTTTTTTTTTTAATGCATAACTTTCCTCACTATATTCAAAGCTCTAAGCTTTACACTTTTGCAAATTCCAGATGAGAGTTTTATAGGTGTTTCAAGTATCAATTTCATTGAGTTTGGGAGTAAGGTGATGTTCTATTGTGTTTTGCAGGTTCATGATTTGAAAGTGCCTGTGTGAAGTCACTTTGGTTGGAAACTGCAGACTGGGAGCTCTTTTTACATTCACGTCTCATTTTTCTGTCAAGTACACTTTACCCTGACCTTTTGAGTGGATGAAGATACCTCAGTTGTCTGACTTTGCCAATTGCTTAATTTCAGAATTTCGAAAGGACGAAGGAAAGAAATTTCCTACTAAACCATGACCGTCTGAGAGGCTTCTTTTCCAGAAGCATCCATAGCTGAGCATCAAAACTGAATATTCTCCAAAGGAGTGCCATGATATTAAAGTCACTTTATTAAAAACAGTTAAATCTGCAAAACAGTCAAGAGACCGGGACACAGAAAGCCAGAGATGACACTGAGCGTGCTTTTATTGCGGCCCGCAGTCTTCAAGTGGGGCTTATTGATTGATGAGTGACTGCCTGCCAATAAATTCTCTCAGCACTGTGTCTCCTGGATTGGACTTCATTAAGCAATTTATCACTTACCTTCAGACTTACATGTGGGAGTTTTCACAACAGTAGTTCTGGGATCTTTGGAACTGGGATTGATTTCATCCTTTAACAGAAACTAACAACCCAAAGTACTTTCTCATCATGGCCTTGAACGTTGCTCCAGTCAGAGATACAAAATGGCTGACATTAGAAGTCTGCAGACAGTT